>ML813518.1:35731-49448 GCA_009831015.1 Picea engelmannii | reverse complement strand
ATTTCTTCAAGGATTTTAATTTAATGAAATCCATGGTGGAAGAAATGTACGAAAGTCGAGAGAAGGCTAAGGAGGAAGGTACTTCATAGAAAGTTGAACCAGTCAAAGAGGAAGGATGAGGTAATGAAGGTGGTCCTTTAGAACCCCCCTCACCATCATCCTCATCATCATCTTCTTCCGAGGGAAGTAAACATTCTTCACATAAAAAGAATCTCTCTAAGAAGTTTGATCATAATCTTCCTTTATTAAAATTGGATGTCAAGTTTGAATTGACTATCTATAATGGAGAATTGAATGTCGAGAAATTCGACAACTAGATCAAGAAAATAGAGGTATATTACAAGGTTCAAAATATCATGGATGACACTACAAATATACAATTAGTTTCTCTTCGACTAAGTGGCACAACCTTAATATGGTGGTAGAGTAAGATACAAGTTGATCTTGTTCAAAAGGGTAAAGTAATTTCCTCTTGGGATAAATTCACCAAGGGCATAAGAAAGAAATTTTATCCACTAGCTTATACACAAAAAAAAATGATAGAATGGTAGCATCTAAGGCAGGGTAAAGGCCAGAATATTCAAGCATATACATAAGAATTAAAAAAAAAATCATTATCCTTAGGAATTTCATTGTATACTCATGAAACTCTTCTAAAGTATATCAGTGAAATTCACCCATGTATTTGACACATTATTTTAAACTTTGACCCTACTAACATTGATAACTTGTCAGTACAAGCTACAAATATAGAGGCTAGTAAGGGTAAGAATGTGATCGAAGATAAGAATCCATACAAGTTTAAAAAGAAACCAAAAGGTAAATGGAAGAGTAATAAGTCAGCTACAGTAAAGCAAGATGAATGAAGAACTACATGTTCCCACTATAAGAAAAAGGTGTTGGATATTTGCAACTTTGGGAAGTCATTCTCTAGAAGAAACTACAATAATACCCATTTATACCATTACAAGAAGCCCCATGAATAAGTTGAAGACTCAGGAAGAGAAGTTGGCCCCACAAGAAATTAATAAAAAAATTGAAGACCCATAAATAAGAAGTCGGCCCCAAACTGGCACCTAGATTAGTATAAATATAGGACTGGCTCATTCCATTTGAACAATTAGACAACTCCTTCTGCAATGCGCACAAAGCAGTTGAAACTGCATTTTTTTTGTAATTTTCCTATTTCTGGTTTTTTGGTATCTTGGAGGGTGTGCCACCCTTGGAGAAGCTCTTGCTTGGTTATTTTGGGTCATCTTATTGGGGTTATAGGTCTTGGAGATGTTATCCTTGGGGAGTATCTTCTTTGTATGGTATTTTGGTTATTGATGGTGATGTATTGGTAATATCTTGGACTAATTTCTTATATAGAAAGGTTGTTGGGTTTTCTCCCAAGGTTGGGTTTCCCAGGATAAACTCTTGTGTTCTTGTAGCTATTGTGCATGGTTAATATTTCTAGATCTTGATATTTCTATTGTATTTCTATAGTTGATATTTTTAGTGCATAGTTATTATATGATGAATGTAATATAAAAATAAATTTTGTTTGTATTCACAAGGAAATAACTATCAGATCTAAGAATCATATAAACATCAACATGGTATTAGAGCTAGTTGAAATATTGCCACTACACGGTTTTTGTTTTCCGCTGCACATGAAATTTGTTGTTGCACATATACGAACTTGTCAAGCTCATTGAGAAATTTATTGGAGGGCACTGAGATTAATTTTTTCCATGTATCAACTCTCCCTAGCCTAGCACACCTCCTGGTGGTCTCAGATTACAACTTGGTGAAAGTTGAAATTTCTCATTACAGTTGCAGTTGTAGTTGTAGTTGTGATTACTAGTTGCAATTGCAGTTGCACTTACCAGTTGCAATTGCAGTTGCAGTTACCAGTTGTAGTTATAGTTACCAGTTGTAGTTGCTAGTTACAATTATAGTTGTAGTTACAGTTGCTAGTTTCCAGTTGCACAAACCTTGAAATTATAAGACAATAGGGATGGTACTAAAAATTTCATAGGTATGCACGTGTATATAAGGTATATCATTTAGAAGAGTATGAGGGTGTTTGTAGGGATATACAAGGGACCTTGTCCAGGAAATGACCCAAAAGGATCATTGTATCCAGTGCATTCATAGGAATGGCTCACCCACCCTTGCAATTAAGACTCCAGTTTTTCATATCAGGTTTGATATTTTTTTATATTGATGCATCTTAAATAAATATTGTAATTGGTACAACAGTATTTAGAGTTCTATTAATGTTGAGTACTGTTTTGAATATTGTTAGTAAAATAATCATTATGTAAAAGCTCACTATTTAGTACTAACGATGCACATATTGACCAGATGAAATTGATCTCTTCTAGGAGATTCCCTTGGTTTTTGTCTTTGTTCTGGGCAGGTTATTATGGAGTTCACAAGACTAGAAAAGTGTTTCTCTTGTCTTTTTTTCTTGTTTTGTTCTGGGAAAGCTACCATGCAGGACTTATTGGTAACAACACTAGAAAAGTGTTGTTCCTATTTCCCATTTTTTATATTATTCTTTTTCCTATCATAAGAATATTTTTCTTTTCTGTTATTGCTCTTATTTTTGGAATGTCAGAGGTGGTAGCTCTAAGAGGGAGCTATAGTTACGGTTGTAGGTGGAAACATATTAGTTGGTCTCTAGTTTGAGACATGGAGTATACTTTTCATACAGAGAGTTGTGTACATGATCGTATGCATCCATTTACCAAAGGAGAAGAGGACAAAGTTAGAACCTTTTGGAAAGAAGGATACTTTTGTGGGATACAAAGTGTTCCACGTGGAGATTGATAGTGAGGAGAAGATGGCTCCATCGGTGGTGAGGAAGGCGGCCCCACAAATTACCATCTCAGAAGGAGATAGATTTCATAGGGATTCAACCCTCAAGACACATTAGGGACGATCAACCCCCCCTAAGAAATTTCATAGGATATCAGACTTTAGAGGAAGTCGGCAGATGCAGAGGAAGAGGATGGCTCCAGAGATTCTCTATACTCATAGGGAATAAAGCTTTAGAGGGAGCATGTAGACTTAAAGTTTTCCTGATCTCAGAGAGATTCAGTTGGATCAGAGGGAGAGATGATCATTTAGAGGGATTTTCCCCCTCAGGTTTAGGTGGGAGAGAGAAATCTTCCAATAATGACAGATAGGTGTCATGATTTGAGAAGGATTCTAGGAGATGTGAGATCTCCTGGGAGGATACACTTGTTTCAATAGATATTTATAAAATGACATAGGATTCATCCAGTTAGGAGGACTAGGAATGGATTTTGTCTCAGTCACAAAGGGAGCAGCTAGTGAGGCAAACTTGACAAAAATGACATAGGGAGTTGGCCTCAAAGTTCAAGATGAAGGACCCTGGCCAGATGTACTCTTGGTATTAGAGATGTGACGAGATCAAATGAGATATACTAGTGGTGAATGGCCCAGATATGTTGATGTTCACCATGGAATAGCATTGGGTAGACATTCTCCCATATTGGTCATGCATGGGGCTATGTTAGTGTTGATATGACCAAAGGAGAATGATTCATTCACTTATGGGGCTTTGTTAGTAGTGAATGGCCCATAGATTTGGGAAGGCATTATCCCATATTGGCCATACATGGAGATATGCTAGTGCTGATATGACCAAGGGTAATGATTCATTCATCCATAGGGATTTGTTAGTCATGAATTTCCTAGGTAAACATCGGGTAGAGATTATCCCAGATTGGTCATGCACGGGGCTATGCTAGTGTTGATATGACCAAGGGTGATGATTCATTCATCCACGGGGTTTTTCTAGTGGTGAATGGCCCAGGTATATTCCTTCTCTTGTAAATTCATAGATGGACTTATGATGCTATCACATGTATATTCCAAGACAGAATGCATGTGCGAAAATAGAACATAAACATGGATCATGAAGACAACCTTTCTATGACAAAAAAGAATCCAAGTATGGAGAATGCCTCCCTTGTTGATAGGGAGTGTTGTATATTTTCAACTTCGGGCAGTCATTATCCACACGAAAGTACAAGAAGACCCATATATTCCATTACAAGAATCCCCATGAAGAAGTTGAATACCCAAAAAGAAAAGTCATCCCCATAGGAAATTAATAAAGAAATTGAAGACCTAGGAAGAGAATTCGGCCCCACAGGAAATAATTAAATAAATTGAAGACCCGGAAATAAGAAATTAGCCCCAGACTGGCACCAATATTAGTATAAATACAAGACTGTCTCATTTCATTTGGATAGTTAGACAACTCCTTTTGCAATGCACATAAGGTAGTTGCAACTGCATTTTTTTTGGTAATTTTTCTATTTCTAGTTTTTTGGTATCTTAGAGGGTGCACCACACTTGGAGAATCTCTTTCTTGGTTATTTTGGGTCATCTTATTGAGGTGCTAGGTCTTGGAGATGCTATCCTTGGGGAGGATCTTCTATGTATGGTATTTTGGCTATTTATGGTGATGTACTGGAAATATCTTGGACTAAAATATTCTATAGAAAGGTTTATGGGTTTTCTCCCAAGGTTGGGGTTCCCGGGATAAACTCGTGTGTTCTTGTGGCTACTATGCATGGTTAATATTTCTAGATTAGTTTATTTTCAATGTATTTCTATATTTGATATTTTCAGTGTATAGTTATTCTCTGATGAATACGATATAAAGTTGAATATTGGTTGTAATCATAAGGAAATAACTATCAAATATGAGAATCATATAAACATCAACAAAAGGAACATGAGGAATCATAGTGTTGGAAGTTGCATCCAGAATTACAACCGAAAAATTTCACGGATAAAGGGAAGAAGAATATTGTTGAATCAACTCGACAAGATCTAGGATCAGATTCAAGAGATGAATATAAGATCATGGAAATAGGAAGCAAATCTATATCTACTATCAATTCTAGTTCTTTAGTTCCATCCTCCAAATTGGAAAGTGATAGTGATCAAAAGAAGAGAAGTGAGTTTTTCCATGTTAGAGATACACTTAAGCATACAAAAGTAAATAATTTATTTGACAATGGATCTCAAGTTAATTTAATAACTGAAGCAATTGTTAAGAAGTTGGGTTTGATGACGACACCTCACAAAAATCCATATCCATTAGGTTGTGTATGTGAAGATGCCAATATTCAAATAATGAAACAATGTAAGATCGGATTTGCACTTACGGCTAAGTTCTTTGACGAGGTTGAATTAGATGTTGTGACTCTTGACATTTGCAGCATTGTCTTGGGTAGTCCATATCTATTTGATAGTAAATCCATATTATACCATGAAGAGAATAAATATTATATTTTCAGGGATGGGGTTGAATATATTGTCAGAGCTCATCATATCAAAACTAGTGTTTCCTTAGTGAGCACAAGGAAAATGAAGAGAGTCATGAGAGAAAATAAATATTTTGTTCTCGTGATAGTGAAACATAAATAAGAAGATATAACATATGCTTTATCAGGTTGTGATCCATATCATAAACATGAGTTGGTCAAAATCATATCTAACTATGATGATTTGTTCCAGGAACCTACAGGGTTTCCTCCTAAGAGGAAGGTTGAACATGAAATATATTTGCAATAGGATGCTCCTCTTCCGAACATTGGAATGTATAGGTCATCAGTGATCGAGAATGTATAAATTAAGAAGAAAGTTCAGGAGTTTCTTGATAAAGGAATAATCATGCCACACTCCTCTCCATGTGGTTATCCTATTATATTAGTTCCAAATAAATATGGCATGTGGAGGATGTGTATTGACTTCCCATCCCTGAATAAGAATACAATAAATAATCATTATCCTCTTCCCATAATTGATGACTTATTGGAAGAATTAAAGAATGTTGTTTATTTCATTAAATTGGACTTGAGAAGTGGATACCATCAGATCATAATTGCAGAAAGTGACATATGGTAAATTGGTTTCAGGACAAAGGAGGGGTTATTTGATTGGTTAGTTATTTCATTTGGGTTATGCAATGCACCTACGACATTCATGAGGGTAATGAATGATGTTTTACAGGCCTTACATAGATGATTTTGTTATCATCTATTTAGATGATATATTGATCTTTAGTTGAAGATGGGAAGATCGTATAAATCATGTCAAGACAGTCTTTGAACTCTTGAAGAAGGAGAAGCTATATATCAAAATGTCTAAATGTGAATTTGGTAAAAATTCTCTCGTATATTTGGGATATATTGTAGGGAATGGCTAATTAAAAATAGACCCTGCAAAAGTAGAAGTCATTATGAAATGGACCAAAACAACTATTTTCACAGAAGTCAGGATCTTCTTAGCAGCAGTACAATACTGGAGGAAATTCATTGTTAATTTCTCTCACATAGAAAGTCCTTTGCACGCATTAACACGTGTAAAATAGGTCTTTCAATGGGGAGGAAAGTAGCAGAAATCCTTCAAGACATTAAAGGAAAAGATCAACACCACACCAGTTTTGGCTATGCCATATCTACATCATCCATTTGAGATTCTAACTGATACAAGAAGATATTCCATGGGAGAAGTCTTGATGCAACTAGGTAAACCTATATGTTATCATTCCAAGAATTTTACTCAGGTCGTGATTAACTATCCAAAATATGATAAGGAATCGTATGCATTGGTACAAAGTATGAAGAAATGGAAGCATTACTTAATGGGAAAGGAGAAAATAATTCATACAAATCATCATCCATTACAATATTTTCAATCACAGACCAAGCTACAACAATCATGACATTTCATGTGAATGGGTTTTTTACAGAAGTTTCATTTGGTAATCAGGTATAAGAAAGGTATTCATAACAAGGTTTCAGATATGTTGTCAAGGATAGTGATTAATGCATTGAAACTATTAAGGTATAATCCTTTATCTCATGAGAGTTATGTTGAACAATATGTTAAGGATGGTGATTTTAAAAATGTATATCATGCATTAACTCATGGAAATCAACAATCAAATTATTATATGCATGACAATTTGTTATATAATCTTGGAAAGCTTTGTATATCCAAGGATGAAAGAGTAAATGTAATTAGAGAATCTCATACATCTCTCATTTCTGGACATTTTCAGGTTGGTAAGATAGTAGAACAGTTGCAGAGATATTGTTATTGGCCTCAAATGAATGAAAAAATTTCCAATTATATAAAAGGGTGTGTTATGTGTGCCACAAGAAAGCCTAGCAACATAAAGTTGGGATTATATATTCCATTTCCAGTACCTTCTCAACCATGGGAAAGAAACTCCATTAATTTTGTAGGGGGTTTCTCGATGTCCATAATAGGTCATGATTATCTATATGTCGTCGTGGATAGATTCAATAAGATGTATATTCTAATGACATGCAAGAAACAGGTCAAAATTGAACTAACAACAAAAATGTTATTTGCTAATGTTTGGGTTCATTTTGGGTTGCCTACATCTATTATATCGTATCAAGATTGTCTCTTTTTTGGGAAGTTTTGGTCTCATTTATGGGAGATCATGGACACTAATTTAAAGAAGAGCACAAATTTTCATCCACAGACAGATGGGAAAACAGAGGTGGTAAACATAACAATGGTACATCTACTCCAAGGATACTATAGAAGTCAACCTAAGTTATGGGATGAGCAGTTTCCTTATATACAACATGCCTATAATCATTCCATGGATCCTTCTACTCATAAAACGCCTTTTGTAGTATGTTTGGGGTACTTTCCTAAATCACCTATGGAATTTTCTTTCGGAGAAGCAATTAAAGAGGATGGACATGATGATACACATAAATCTCAAAGGTTCATTCAAAATATCCATCAGGTACATCAAGCAGTACATGAATAGTTGGAGAAAATACAAGATAAATATAATGCAAGGCATGACAAACATCGAGTTGATCATCAGTTCGAAGTTAGTGATCAAGTATTTTTACATATCAACAAGGATAGAATGAAAGGTTTAGAGAAAAAGATAAGACCAATCCAATATGGCCCATTCAAGATCTTGGATAAGATTGGTACTAATGTCTTTCATATAGATACCAACCTACATGCAAATGTATTCAATGGTAAATGATGAGAATTTGAATCTTTATGAGCCTCCTATGATTATGGATGAAGATGAAAGTATTCAAGTTCCAACAGTTGATGATTTTTCTCCAGAGTATTTGGATGAGCTATAGGAAGATGTTATTCTCTACAGAAGAATAAGGAATTCACAATGATGTGATGTGGAATATCTTCAAGCTATTATTAAAGGGGTAAAACCAAGTAAAGAAAAATGGATGGAGATTAGAAGGGTGAGGGAGATTTACCCTCACTTAGTTGTTGAATAATCAAAACTTTTGGTGGTCCAAAAGGCTTCCAATGGGGACGAATGATCTAGGAGGATCCAGGAATGCTCGCAGAGGTCTAGGAGGATATGGAATGCTCATAGAGATCTAAAAGGATTAAAAAATGCTCAAAATTAAACTGTCCCAAATGCTCTCAAAATATCCATCAATGCATATATATCAAAAATATCTTTCCAACGATGCAAAAAACAACTCAAACGAAGTTCGTATGCAAATGTTATGGCTGGTCAAAGTTCAATCAACTAGGGAAAAAATTCAAATTCGAAGGGTCAAGGTGACACGTTTCATCACTAAAAGAGTGACATATGGCATGAATGCATAGGTTGTTGGTGATGTGGCATGTCTAGTTGGAAAGTGACTCATCATCTGTAATATAGGTGGACTAATTTTTTATTGAGACATGACAAGGATAGAACAATGAGAGGCGGCCACGTGGAAACCTCCCATTGACCATTGATGGTTTGCGTTTATCAAAAACAATTTAGAGCCTAAGGGGGCCAGGGGCTAAGCCCTTGACCCTAGTTATATGTATATGCAATGTGACCATTCCACAAAGCATGGGGATATCAATGAACTTATGGCATACAATGTAATAACCGTGCTATATTTCCGCGGGAGCATGTTATATATATATATATATATATATATATATATATATATATATATATATATATATATATATCCACGCATATGTTATTTATAACATATAGTTTAAATGAAAACCATAACATATGGTCAAGTCGATGGGGTTTGACCCCACAACCTACCATATATATGCCAACAAACTTAACCAATGCACCAAAGGTGTGGCTTTAGTTATGGAACCCACTAACTAACATTTAATGCAAACCATGGATTTCATATGGAGGTTAAGGGGCTCACGCCCTATTTAATGGCACCTAAACCAAGAATGGTAAGGGGACTCATTATTATTGCAGAGTATGGTATCAAAGTACATGCCCGAGGGTACCTAGACTTAGAGGGTGCACTATAATGTGTGCCATGGGGTTTCAACACATAATTTTATGAACTTTATACTCATTTTTATCGAAATTTCTCCAGGAATTCAATGACATACTATGTTTTTGAGTTTGAGCAACGCAGAAAAAAGGTCATTGTAAAGCACAATAATTTGAGATTTAATAAAGAGGTCTCTATTGGAAGCATAACCAAAGACATATCCAAAATTGGGTGAATTCCGTTATCAAACTTGTGTATGTGATTTTAATATTGTTGTCTTATTTACGCTCAATTATTTTGCAAGTTATTTAGCAATAAAGTGTAATTGGATAGATAAGTATTTAACATGTAATTTGCAAGAAGTCAAAAAAATCATTTTTATTTCAAAGATCAAGTAGATGTTATTATGTATTAACGATTAATAAGCATCTAAGGTTTTTTTGGATCACATGATAAGTTCTCTCATAACCAAATATTTCACTCATATTTTGATTCATGTATGATATATTTCTATCTAGACATCTCTCTTTTTTACGTGCTCTATTTTTCAAGGTTTTGGTTTAAATTTTTTCTGAGGGTTTTCTTAAGAGTTACACATACTTTGGATTGAGTTTATCTTGACATTCTAAATATGTAAATTGAAGATATTTTTTTTTGGTGTATTCCATTAGTCTTTTAACTATTCTATATTCACATTGCACTTAAAAACATATGCTACAATAACCTATCATATTCTACTCATTTGTGAATTGTTGGTTAAGTAAAGAAATGATGCATGATAAATGAATCCATTAAGAATAAAGGTGGAATTACATAAATGATTCAAAGTATAGGTGTTGGTATATTTCTCTTTCTCATAATAAATATGTGGTTCCTTGTCTAATTTAACCATAAATTCTAAAACTAAATCAACAATGTGTATGGATTAATGGATGGTTGAATCTAGATCAGTTTCAAATTTTCCTTGCATGAGATTGTGTCACATTTACAAAAACATCAATGGTTCCTAATTTATCTTTTGTAGCATGATCATGTTTTGGCACAACGTTGCATAATTTCCAACTTAGGCACTAACAAATTATTGGGATAGAGGTTGATGAGATTATGAATGGACAAAGTTTAAATTTATTTAATGTTGTGTATGATGATTATGGTATCTTATACTATCACAATTTCACATGCATAATTATCTAAGACTTGAAGTAATCCACTCCAAGAATTCTTAATTCGTTTTTTTCTAGGTAGCCGAATGAATTCTTTGCATACAAAAATAAATCTTATCTTTTTAATTCTCATAATTTATTTTGCATATGATTGAATGTGAAGAATATCAATTTGTTGTCCCTTAATTGAATCTAAGCATTTACTTAGATATTGTCATGGTATAAACATTTCATGTTATTTTAAAGGCATATCTGAGCAAGCAATTTTTTTACTCATTCACATTTTGAATTTAAGGTTTTATCTCTTGGTTTTCATGAGAAACTAATTTTGAGAATTTTTTTTCATGGTAATTGTTTAAGGATAGAAAATATTTTTCATCAATACTTCACACTAAAGGAAAATAAAATTTCCATTAACTCTTGAGCACTCAAAATTTCACCCTTCACACAAACTAACAATCCATTGGAAACTATTGGGTTCAATCCTCGCACTTAGATCCCACTTCTACTTCAATGTGTTCCATATTGGGCATCTTGGACTAGCAGTGTGATCTCTTTGAGAGCTTGTTTAAGGTTTTCCTGAGATGTTTTAAACTTGCATCCTTTTGAGTGAGTTAAGTAAATTCAACCTAAGTTTATCCCTTCACTCTTTAAACAAAGGATTTTGTCATAGGTTGACATATGGATTCCCCACTAGGATAGGTTTAACTTAGTCTAAAGAGTGGATAAAATCGCTAAAGTGACAGTGGGTGATTTTATTAATAATACACTTAGGATCTCCTTGAGAAAGGTCAATAATTTTCCTTATAGAGAGAGATTGAGAGATAATATTTTGGTACCATTGTCAGGGATAAGTCCATTCCCTAGGTTATCTAAAGTTTGGCTTCAACAAAACTTTTATGAGTAGGATTTGAATGTTTTCACAAGTTGAATTTCTGAGCGACTCCATTAAAGGGAAGAAGCCCAATTCCCTTAGAGAATGTACATGTTAAGTATTGAATTTAAATTGTAAATAGAGGTCACAAATATGATATTCTTAAATTGAATCAAGCCTATTTGAAAACTGGGACCCTACTTTACTATCATTAGGTGAGGGTGGGCCTAGTTTTGAGATCAGAGCCAATCACTAAATCAAGAGGGAGTTCATTGGGAGGTGATCTTACTTGTGTTGAAATGCTTATTTTCGACACCTAGATACTTTTTTATCTAGTGATTTCCTTGTTTTAAATCAAATTAGCATCTTTGAATACAAAATACACTTGATGGGATAATCAAATCAAATAAATATAGAGAAAGCAATATTGGAAACCAAAATATCATACACAAGACACAAAGATATTATGCCCATCATCTAATCTTATCATTCAAATAACTTCAAATATTACAAGGGATCCCTTACTAGGAAAATGGCCCACAAAAAAATACAAAAACAATTAGATAGAACTTGTAAACCCTAGCAATATCCCACACCATTATATGATCCTGAAGTTTCATGTTTCTCGATATGTAAGTGTCTTTCCTTAATAAAACCCACATACACATGCACAAAGAATGTATGAAACAATTTGTATGGTGTGACCTACTACTAGATCTCCAATCTGTTGAAACCAACTTGCAGATGCCTCAATTATCTCTTCTCCCTGACATGCATTGATCTCTAGATGGAATTCCTTCTCCTCTTATCCAATATATCCTTGAATCATAGTCCTTTGTGACCCAACCTTCTTGACAAAAGGTCCTTTTCTACTCTCTAAAGTATCAAGTGTCTCCTCCTTCACCCTGACCATGATTTTATAATATTGAGCTATGGCCTAAACCTTATCTCCAAAGTGATTGACAATTGAGATTACTTATCACCTCACTCACTAGTACATTGGGCCCATCTTTTGACAATTTAAAGATGCAGGTTTTTCGCCACAACATCTCAAGTACGATGAAGAATACAACCCATTTTTCATCACATCACATGAATCGCAAGTGTGATGAACATTGTTCGATTGCAAAACCCATTAAAAAAAATTCATACCATTGACCATTGTGCATCATAAATGTAAGATGTTTGCATCCCAAATCTAGTATGTTTTCGTCGCTAGTGAGTTGTAGGAGAGACTAACCTACGATGAACATGGATAAAAATTGACCAATGTCCACAACCATTGTCATCATAGGTTGGTTGTACAATAGACCAATGTTTGTCATTAGTCAGTCATACCATCGACCAGCATTCATCCCAAATATAGTATGTTTTCATCCCAAATCCAATATGTTTGCATCGCTACTGAGTCATAAGAGTGACTAACCTATGATGAATGTGGATCACAATCGACCAATGTACAAAACCATTTTCATCGCAGATCGGTCATACGATTGAGAAATTTCCATTGTAATTATGCCGTACCATCGACCACTATTTATCCTAAGATCAACTAGGCTTTGTCGGACAATCGACAATGCATTGAAAAACTTGTAGTGATTGCAATGGTGGTTGGGCTAGATTAGTAATGTTATGTTAGTCCTACGATTGATGAACCATGGTCGAAGGTCAGATGAATGTTTCATTAATTTAAAATATATATAATTGGGATCATGTTGATATGAGTAAGACATATTGAGCCATGAGTTAATATTTATAAGGTTAAATCTATACTATTTGGTACTCATCAAAGCTACCTTCAAGATCGAAGAATATAACATTAAAATACCTAAAAATAGTCACCCAATGATTTGTTCTTATTGTGCGGTCCTTAGTTTCTTCCTTTGATACTATATTATATTCTCATAAAAATTAATAGACACATAGGGAATATCTTCAATTATTTTTTTTCCATATCCTACATGGATACATTAGGACAAAAAACTTTATTCACATTCTTTTGCAATCATTTCCTCCAAAGGAATTTGTTGTAACATTATGATAGTTATGTTAGTACCTTAGAAAATAAAATATGGTCTCCCCATGATAAATAAAATTAAATATGTCTGATAGCATCATAAACATAAATGAATATATGTAATACTTGAACAATTCCTAAATATCTTAGGGAGAAATATATGTAATACTTGACCATATCAACAAAATGGAAATCAAATCAACACATGACAAAACAAACATAAGATTAGTAGGGATTATGAGAAAAGAATCATGGTATATAAAACATTTGAAGAGGCACGTGCATAAACGAAGGTAGAGAAAAGTGTTAAGGAATGGATGAATGAGAATTTGGCTGAGGGTGAGGT
>ML813518.1:19359-31296 GCA_009831015.1 Picea engelmannii | reverse complement strand
ATTTATGTCCCTATGCATTTCTTCACCTTCATCAAGAGTCCAAGTAGGATTGTTTGGAGGCTTATTTGGTGTAGAATTTCCCTTTTTGAGGTGGTTCTGCTAGACAATATTTCTTCTCTTGTATCTCCCAAGTTTCGGCCCTTCTCGTTATGAAACTTTATTTTATGTAGTTCTCTGATATTTCTTCTCCAAAATTCCACAAGTATGATCAAAATTGGATGTGCCAAGTGGAATTTGTGGTAACTTCCCAACAACTTGCGGATTTTTGGTCTTTCCAAGAGATCTCACTTGTATAGTGTGCCCCGCACAAAATAATTGATATAAAATTCTGAAACTTGTACTAGAAATACTACAGATTGTCCACTATCCAATGAAACTAGTCCCACTCAATTTGGATACTCTAGATAGAAGTTATGATTGTTTTACCTGGAACACCTTCTTGAGACTAGTCAATAGGACTAGTCAGATACCCTATATTGCACAAGGTGTATATACAAATGTAAGCTGACCCAGAAGCTGAAATTTTTACCATAGATACCTTACTAATTTTTGTGAATATCCTCCATATTTCAGTGTCTGAAACATTACAGAAAAAAAAATTATATCGAAAATTCCACAATGACTTAGTTCAGGATGATTCCATAACCCTATCTTTCATAGGTTGTATCTCCGAAAGTATAATCCCTCAGGAGCTAAAATTTTAACTCAACATACCTTGATTCGTCTGCTAAATATACTCCAAGTAATTCCTTATGAAACATTGTATAAAAAAATTTATATCGAAAATGCCATGGTGTCTCAGATGTAGCAGCGAAACCCCAAGACCTTGAGCTCTGATACCATATGTTAAGAACCAAATATCAATATAGCATATAAAAACCTCAGAATAAGTACTCAACGCCCTGAAAAAGAGATAATTTTAGATAATAAGCCTCTTCGAGGGGGAAACCTCCTTTTACCCCACATAAATGTTCAAGTACAAGATGATTCCAAATGAAAATGTCTCCTTGGTATATATAGGAGACTAGGAGGGATAATTACAACTAATGGAATAAAGCAGACATAAATAAAATAACATTACTAATGTAATATGCCCCAATTAAGGGGTAATGAGCCAATATTAGGGCTTAATAGTCTCTGTTATATTTCTTTTGGGATGCATAAAAAATGTTAAATTCCTTCCACCCATAGTCACTTGGTTCGTGTTTTTTTTTTTTTTTTTTAATTCGGGACCCATAAAATTTGGCAAACATTCTCCATCCAATTTTTTTTTATAAAATTCATCATTAAATTTGAATATATATATATATATATATATATATATATATATATGGACATTTTCTATGCTCAAGAATTTTCACATCGATGGAAATAATGGCCATTACTAAACAAAGGTCTCTAGATGGTTAATGTGTAACCAATTTATTTTTTTTGATATTAAAACTTGATTTTACAATGTTTTTATTGGGAAAAATATAGTTTTACTATTTTGAAAAATATTTATTTTTATAATAAAGTGTATATGAAAATATAAAAAGTAATTCCAAAATATTTATTCTGGTTTTAAAAACTGTCATTTCAATACCAAAAGAATTTGTAAAAAATATTTAAAATCACAAACTTGCTCTCTCTTAGTTGGGAAGATTATCTTCCTTTATCTATATACCTATACTTTAAAGATACAATTGAGCCCCTCCACTCTCCCTAAACTTTGAGGCCATTAGTTTTGAAAAGTGGAAAATGGGTGCTTTACTTTTGTAGTTTTATCAATAAATCATGGAAGTGTCATGCCATTGCAATGATATTACATTAGTACTAACACAACCACAAATTGTGGTGTTGATGAATGTCGACAGGCAGTGAAAGTACAAGGAAAGACAATTCAAAAAAATATGTTATCAACTTTGCATTAAATTTATTATAGATGTTTAAATTTTACAAGATTAATAAAAAAGAAATATAAGATATTTATGAGAATGTAAATTTATTTTATATAATTAGATTAATAATTAAAAAAATATTTTGTCAGGTGTAGGACACTCGGTGACGGAGTAGGAGTGTGATGTTAAGGTACTATGTGATGTTAAGTCACCGGTTTGAAACTTGTGGGGAAAAAAATCCATCCATGTTAAGGGTTGGTGTGGCTCAGGCCGAGTGATTTTGAGGGATTAGATGCCCCTGAGTAGTGGTTTTTTAGCCATAGACTAGTCCCGTAGGTCAAGAACAAACCACAAATATTTAATGCTTGGATTTATATGAAAATGGTTCTTAAAAAGTCTTTTTACAATAAGAAAATATTGGAGGGATTCAACATCAGAATTAAATTGTGATAGCATAACACACAATCTTCTTAATAATATGTAAACGCATCCATATCTTCTTCATGAGAAAAATGAGAGAATGATTTGATCAGCTCAAATAATTTTAATAGAGTATTGCAATTAGTGATAAAATATAAATTGATAGGTCAACCTCAAATATCTCATACTTAAAACTCAAAGTTACAAGATACAATTAAGATCAACCCCGAAGAAATTCATTATGGAGTTTATTCATGAGAAATGTTATTCATTACCAAAAATTTGGCATCCATGTATGTGGCTAAAAATACTCAATGATCATACAAGAAAATTATGTAGAAGAATACAAGAAAAACACTCAACAAATCAGCCTTGTGCCCAACTCTGAGATTCAAGCATAAAGTTATGAGAAGTGGTGTAGAAGAATAGAAAGAATGGAGAAGATGGAGATTTATTTCTTTTGATCAGAAGCTTGATTGTGTGTCCATGGTTGTACCTTCTTCTTCCTATGATATTTTTCCCAACCCCTCTGAGAATACCTATTATTGGAACCCTTGATGAAGCCTCTCTTCTCTTTTTAAGAAGAGATTTCCCAACTACCTGAGTAGTTAGGGTTTTCTTCCTCTCTTGAAATTTGTGTACAAGTTTCTTCTTGAAACATTCCATTTAATTAGTGTCTCATTAATTCCTCATTAATGAAATTATATCATCAATATATACATATCTAAAATGGGTCCCTTTCCCTTTTTAATAAAAGTTTTTAAATAGACTTTTATTTTCACAATTTAATTAATTTCTCATTTAAATAGGAGGAATGTGTTTTAATTTTATGAGAATTATAATCAAATTTTAAGAAACGAAAATTTCTTATGATGTGATCTTAATCTTCTTATATTTCCAACAATATAAATTTTGTGCAAATCCGTCGCCTGGATCTCAATATATGAGCTCGTGAATTTGAGTTGTCACACAAGCTCATTAAAAATGCATCTGACTGATATTTTAATATATAATAAAAATATATAAAATTTCATCACTTGAAACATGTACCACCATCTTCTACATCAAAATATATTTCCAACGGTATAAATTTTTCTCAATTCTTACACCCAGAGCTCAAGTTATGGCCTCTACAAGATAGTGACTCACCCACCATCGATCTGATGTCTTTGGGCAATCTCAACCTTTGATTTCAAATTCATTTCTCCCTCTTTGAAATTTCAAATTTTATTCATAAATATTATCCCACTTTCATTGGTACATTAAAAATATTCATGGTATACAATACTAAGTATTTCATACACTTAGCAAGAAACAAAGAAGAGAAGAAATTATGGATCCTGGAGAATTCGTCCCTTGGAAAGTTGTTGAATAAAATAATATTTTTTTGGAACCCCGTCATCGTCCACCTCATGCCTAGTTAGCAGTGAGTCATCACTGATTCATTTTCAAGTCATATCCTACATGTCAGAAACTCATTAGATGCCAAATATAACCAATAATATGTCGCCATATGTCGCAAATTGTATGTTTCCACGTGTCTCCAATGTTGAGTTGTCATGTGTCATGACCTCATTCATTTCCATGTGTCATATTCTCATTCACTGGTTTTCATGCCTTGGAATATCTTTGAGAATTTGGCTAGGTAGGGGAGATGTTACAAGAGGGGAGGAGGGAAAATTGTGGGTAGAGGAAGTCGAGGGGGTAGTTTGTAGACTGTGAGGACGGGTTGGTGGGTTGGGGGGTGAGGAGAGTAAGGAAGTGAGGAATGACTGATGTCTTCCCTCCTATGAGCTATATTACTTTAAAAAAAAAAAATAGGGAGAGGGTAAGGAGATGAGAGGGGGTGAGGGTAATTTGTAGGTTCCTAAGGGATAAGAGTGATGTAGGTTGATGTAGGGGGGAAGTTAAAGTGTAGGAAGCGGAGTTATGAGGATGGTGGGTTTGCAGGGATGGGAAGGTGAGGGAAGTGAGGAGATGATTCTGCCAACTCGTGAACTTGATGAGGAGATGATTAGTTAGGGGTAAAGGGGAGAAATGTAGAAGATGGAAGTGAGGGAGGATAAATATAGATAGTGGGAGCAGGGGTGAGGAAGGTGAGGGGGAAAGGTGAAGGAGGGTGATGGGTGTCTTCCCCCCACCATAGATTCAAATACTTATTGAAATATGGCTATGTATGGGAGGATAATGGATAATGGAGTGGAGGGGGTGGAGATATAAGGAGAAAAATGGTTAAGTGTTGAGATGGATAGAGGTGAAAGGAGAGAGAAATAAGTGATGAGAATACTTATCTAAAATTTGAAAAAGGATAGAAGAACATGATATTTAGAAAGATTGTTCAAAATCAGATCTGTGGACCAGATCTTGAATAACTTAGGCATACGAAAAAGGATTTCTGATACGAAAAATGTGTGGCAAAGCTGTGACTAAGGGCTATAGAATGAACTTATAAAAGTTCAAAAATGTCTTGTTTTTATATCAAGGATTTTATGAATCCAAGAGAGGGAAAATATAGATAACCAAATTTTGGTCAACATTTTTATAGTCTAATGTTAAGGCTGTTTCCATAGATCAAAATATTCTCCCTTCATAATATTCCCCTACAAATTATCCCTCCCTCTTTAGTTCATAGTTAGTTACACCTCAATTAGACTAGTGGAAGTCACTCATGCATGGCAACCTCAATTTTATCACCAGTAGTTGCATGTTCACCTCAGTTTCCTCACCAAGAGTGTGCATATCTCATGCATGTGTCGAAGAGGGAACATATCTTATGATTTCATGTGTTTCTTTGAATTCAACATGTGTGACTCAATTAACAGATGATTGCATGGACTGGTTAGCTAGGACTAGGTAGCAGATTACTTTGGTTTCTTTCAGTGAGTGTCAATATCTCTCTATATCACTATTATGGAAACTTCACTTATCCATGTAGATTGTACCCTGTGTATTTTACCATTTTACTCAATAGTTAATACAATTCTTTCATTCTACTCTCTTCTCTTCTCTCTCACAATCTTTGTGTGTTCATTTTCTACTAGCTAGGTTTGTTGTGAAAACTTCACATGGTATCAGAGCCTTGATTGTCAGGAGAAAGAACACAAGAATTTTTATTTGAAGGTATAGGAGGAATATGTAGCCAAAAAATATGAATTAATCATAAACAATACTTCTCATGCCTCATAACTACTTCGAGTGGAAGCTGAAAATTTTATCGGATTACTCTGGCAACAGAGATTGAGCCAACTTTTGATATCGAGAAGAAAATGTATATAAACCACATGGATGAGGCCTATGGCCTTCTCCGTGTGTCTATGTCCCCTAATATTCTGTTTCACATTGAATATTGTACCATACTATATGAGATTTGGACAAAGTTGGAGGATCTCTTTGGAAAACAGGACAAAATGAGAGGCCATATGCTCGAAGTCGAGCTAAATTCCTTAGATCCAAGGAATTTTTATAACATCCAGGACTTCTTTACGAAGTTCAAGTCCCTTCTCCTTCATATAAAGGGATGTGGTGTTGAAAAATCAACTCAAGAAACCCAGTTTATCCTTTCTATTCTGGAAACACGTGGTCTTTCTTATGCTATTTTAATCTCATCTTTCCATACAAATAGATTCACTTTAGGATAAACCTATAAAATGCATAAATTAGATAAGTTTATTGAATCCCTCATGCATGATCAATACAAGCTCATCAACATGGGGATAATCAAGGGATCCAATGTGTATGCACTTGTTGTGCATGAGAGAAGCAGTGCATGCAATCTGAATACCAAGAAAAAAGGAAAGGGAAAGGCGCGTGCATATCCAAAGAAGGAATGGTACTCCAAACCATTTGATGCTTCCTCAGACTCCAAAGGTGGAAAAGGAAAGAAAGGGAAGAATAAATGTCGTTACTTCAAACCACGGTTATCATCCTACGTCTCCATGCATGAAGAAACAGATTGACATGATGGCACAGATTCTTCAGAAGAACAACCTTGGGGATAAAATTCCCTAATCTTCCAAGAAGAAGTCGTAATATTAAGACAAACTAGGTAAATATCATGCATTGATTTCCATTAAATCTTCACCTTATACATGGAGATTATATTTGGGTGCATCCCACCATATGTAAGAAAAAGAGAATGTTTTATCTTCTATTTATGCATTCATGGGTCCTACCATACTCATGGGAGATGATAACTGTTGGCACAGGGGCAAACCCAGGGTTCAATGCTACAACAGTGCACCAACAAAACCCTAACTATTGACCCTTTCAGCAACACCTGTGAAGCAAATGAAGTCTCACCCGAGGTAGAGGCAGGGGTGGTTGCAGGACTTAGGTATCTACAACCTTAGTTGGGACATAGATATGTGATTGTAATACTTAAAAGATCACTTAGCACTGAGATTTCATCAATATTTAACTATTATTTAGTCCACAGATAAAATAGAGCATCGCATCATTCATCCAGATATGGTGTATATAAGCACTTATCATAAAGAGGTAGATTAAATATAGCAGATTCAAGCACTAAGCACATTCACATAGGTCATATCTACATCCATATACATCATTAGCACAAAGCATAAACAGATATATCTATCTATATCAAAGCACTTAGCAAGTAAAGGCATAAACACATCAACACATGGCACAAAAAAGAATAACACAGTATTTACATGGTTCACCCCCACCCTGGGGCTACGTCCACCAACTCTTATTATTTATTAGCCTCTTCAATAGGTTACATGCACAGAGCCTCAAAACCCTTACTCTACATAGGACAAGAGATCTGCATAGCTCGCTAGATCCTCCCTCCTCGAGCTACGATGCAGCACTAAGCCTTCTACAGTCACTTGCACTAAGCTCTGCAAGCTTCACATAATATGCACAGATCACTTACAATCCTTCAATCACATAGATCTACTACTTATCTAACTACCTTTCTTACTCTCACTACATCACCTTAGTATCTATTTATACTTTACAAAAATAGGCCTAAACATGGGTAAACCCATGGGTCAACATCCCATACCCGTTACATAATCCCAATTCCCAAAAAGGATCCAAAAAGGGGTCGAGATCCGGCAATCTTTTCTTTGTCTTGCGTTCCTCCTTCGACAGGCTTTCGAAGTTCCAAAATAGGTCAAACTTGACCAAGGATCTCCCAAAATTTGGTCAAGAGCCAACAGGCCCCCAACACTCACCTATGACTCGTCCCGATTCAATATGATCTGGGTAGTTCTTCTTCGAAATCCTTGAGTTGGGCTTGAGCTACTTCCACTTGTTGTTGTGCCATGACCTCTTGTGCAGTGAACTCTTGGATGACTACCTCATTCATAGGTCCCTCGAGGAGTTGTTCAGTTGTAGTGAAAACCTGCTCCAGTTCTACTCCTCAACCTTCGAACTCTGTGAACAATTGATAGGAATTATCTTGTACAGGTTGGAGCCTCTGAGTTACTTCCATAACTCTGCTCTGGATAGTGTGGATATGTTGTTGGGTGGTGTGTTTCTCTTGGGAGTACTTCATTCTTTCCATAGCTGACAAGGGCTTCAGCTGCACTTGTATATTTTTGGCTTGATACTTCACCTCTTGGAGTTGTGACTCTAGTGCCTTCAATTTTGTATTCTTAGTGAGTTTCTCGTAGGTCTGGGCACTGCGATCGGTGAGTTTATTTCATTCCATAGAAAGGGATTTTATTCGCTCAACTGCGCTTCGAGCAACCACTTCTCTTTGATCCCTTACATCCTGTGTAGTATGCACTGCGTGGAGCTCTAAGTCTTCTATGCATTGTTGTAGTTGTTGGATAGCTTCTGTGAGCTGCTCTACTTGCTTCATGACTCGGTCCTCTACCTTTATTTCTATGACTCTCATAGAGAGAAGTGTTCTTCTGACCACTTCTTTCACTTCGAGTTCCTATGCGAGCAATTGTTCGTTCCCTTGTTGCATCTGTTCTTTTTCTTCATCCAAATTTTCTCAGAGAGCAATATTTTCCTATTTTGCAATTCGGCGCTGCTCTACAAGTACTCCTTGCACTTGTGTCAATGCCTAGGTGGCTTGTTCTGTTTCCTCTTATGCTCAGGGAAGGTGAGCTTCAACTATCTCAGCTAGTCGGTGGAGTTGGGTTGGCTCATCTCCCAACTCTGGTTGTCCCGATGGTAGAGGCGCAGTGGAGACTGCGCGGCTAGACTAAAGAGCCTATTGTACCCCTTGGAGCTCAACTTCAATACTATCATACATTTCTTCCTGCTTCGCTCCTTGTTTTTCTACTATCTCTAGTGAAGCATCATTCAAGGCTGCGATGATGAAGTCAAAATAATCAGAGGTGAGGACAGTCTGGATCTTGGTCATGGTGGCTTTCGATTTCTTCTGTGAAGAGGGTCTCTGGGGATAAACCTTCCTCTTCTTTAGGGGGTCGGTCTCATCTCTTGATGGTGTTACTTCACCTTTCTTTTGTTCATCTTCTCTTCCCTTCATCTCTTCTATGTTGTCATCACCTCCTCATTCAGGTGATATAGAAGCAGTCTTCCCTGAGGCACTGCTTAGGTCTTGGACCTCTTCAGTCTACTTCATTTTGTTGGGTCTGGGTGTATCATGTGAAGTTTCTGTCCTGTCAGAATTAGACATCTCTGCAGGGTTTGTTGGAATAAGGAGGTCTACAGACCAGTCCTTAGTGGTCTCCTCAAGGTCTTCTTTTGAAATCTTATAATACGACTGAAGTTGTCCTTGATGTTCATCTGCTCACGTTTTAATGTAGATGAAGTGTCGATCTGCATTGAACTTCATCAGAGGTCAGAACCTTTGCAAGGTGTTTGGGGTCATGCGAGGCTCGGCTTTGATGGCTTGCTTTATCTGGAGGTAGTATTTATGAAACATAGCATTCGACTACTACTGTTTGTTCATATCATTTTAATACCATAGGGTATCAAAATTCACGGGTAGTGGTTCAAATGACTCTATGTCGGGGAAGGTCGTTCCTTCTGGCACCTCCCAGGAAAAAAATTCAATGAGGACCAGGAGCCAGCTGAAATGAAACTCATAGCCCTGACCTTGCACTTCTCTGCAATCTAGTTCCAATTGGTTAACTAGGTACTTCTCCCAGTTCATTTGTAGGCCTTCCGCGCACTTCCCTACGAGGTCAACGATAAAGCCAGTGGTTTGCGTAGGTCGTTTATTTCTTACTAAATTTCCAGCGATCAATTGACATGAAAGGCACATTGCTCCACTCTGGATGGAAGCTACCTTGTAGCCTCTTGTTCCCTTATTGACATCACCATAGGTGTCCTTGATCTTCTGTACTAGTGCGCAATCTGCGGCTTTTCCTGGATAAAATTCCTACGGGTCAGTTCCTTGCATACTCAGGCTTGTGATCCTATGGATTAGTTTTGGCTCAACTGTAATGCGACAGTCTATTCATAAGTAACCACCATGGTAACAGGACAGCAGCAGCTTGACACAGGCGTTTACTTCCTGGTGTCTTCCGAAGTGTAGGATCTTCATGACATTCAGCAGTGTGGATTGCGCGAGGTCCATAGTACAGTGCTAAGGGATGATCTTTGAGTTCTTCCCTTTTGTTCTAGTTAGATACTTGTATGGGGCGAGCATACCATAGACCTTGTGATCTCCAAGGTTGAAGTCATTGAAATTCATTGTTGTGATCTTATCCTGGTCTGTTCAAACTGTGTGCATCCCCTTTGGGAGGTACACAGTGACCATGATGTACTCAAAATAATGTGGTACACTATCAAAATTCATTGTGCCAGCCATACACAGAATGTAATCGAGAAATATGGTTGGAATTAGTTTTGCATTTGCAAGGTCATCTTTATGCTTGGTTCTTTTTTCTGCTGATGGTCGGGATGGTCCGGCTCCACGAGAAGTCAACGAAGAGCCTTGTAGTCCTCTCATCGATGACGCTTGTACACTTGTAGACATCAACATGACTCTTTCAGTCACGAGCTCATCAGAACTTCTTCAAAAACTTTCTCCATAGTGTTGAACTCATCCGACATACATGCTCGGGGTTGGAAATCTTCGAGTTCGAGGAGTAACTTAGAAACTACAATATGATAGAGGGACATGGCGCAATGATCACTGTGTACAATCAATGAGTTTGTGGGCTCAGATTCACAGTTAGAAAAAGTGTTCTTGGTGCATGGAATAGTGGGATAAATAGATAACTTGGTAAGAGATCTCTTGCAACAGACGTGAAGCCTTCATTAACTACGTTATTTATGTTACAGCACAGTCCAATGATCTGGTGGCGAACCATAAATGGATTTATGCCCGTTCGTTGGGTAGATCGAATGGTTATATTGGCCCCAACAGCTATATTGCTTCGCCAGGGAGAAGTTCCATGTGACGTTGTTCTATTATCCCAACAAATTTCCGATTTTGCAAATTTTCCTTTTGCGAAGTTCCCTCGGGAACCTTCTACAACTTGTCGATCTTAGCTCTCTTCTTACTTAGCTTCCTAGTCTTCTTCCCAATGATCTATGTCTCGGTAATCTGTTTTCCATTCTGATTCTTATCTGTTTTTGGCATAGTTACTTCGCGTTGTTGAGATTCTTTCCTAAGATTCAAGGGTGATCATTCTTCTTTATCTGAAACAGGTACTTCAATATTTTGTGGGTCGTCTAGTGTTCTTGCAATTTCAAAATATGAGTCTTTGGTGTTAAATATCTTCGATCTTTTCTTATGTTCTTCAATCAAGTGTGTGATTCTTCTAGTCATGAATTCTTTTAACTCTTGCTTCTATTGTTCTAAAACTTCCTCTTCTTCTTTCCTTCTAGCCTGATCTCTTTCAATCCAAGGTTTTCTGAGAAACATGGTAAATGAAGCGTTGTTCTCAATAAATTTAATAATCTCAAAATCTTCCACTATTGAAGTTCCATTGGCATTCATAGATATATGGGTGAGATTTCCACATAGGTTTATCATCTTTCCTTTGAATAGGCATATTCCTCCTAATGAAGGAATCATAGCAAGCCTCCCTATAGCTTCCCAAGTTCTCTCTATCATGATATTTACCTGTGTTTCCTCATCTAGAACACAGTCAATGTCGAAGTCTCATATTCTTTCTTCAAGGCATTCTTTTTCTTTGAAGATATCTGATAAACTGATATGTTGATGATCATTCAGGGTTTCTTTCATATGTAGCAATACTTTTTCTGATTCTTTCTGGGGTTCTGCCATAATCTCAATTTTTGGATCTACGGTAGGGTTTTCTTGTCTCATTTTCATTTCTTCAAGCTTAACAATCATTCTAGGACAATCCAATACTTCATGGTCCATATATTTGCAACAAAGACAACTAGGTCTTTTCCCAGGGCATTCCTTAGAAAGATGTCCTAGTTTTCTCAACTATAACAGAGGGTTAATCCTCTGTTTCTTTTAGATGATTCTCAGTTCTTTCTATACTACGTGCTAGGATCATAGTAGCTAACCTACAAACATTTCTTTCTAGGATCCTGCATCCACTTGTTAGTCCAAACATTCTGTCTATGTATAGGTATAACATATTTTTCACTATTCTTATCAAATCTACTCATATCAAATCTTCTTTCATCTATTAATGCCCTAGTTTTCAAGCTAGGACAGAATTTATCAAACATACCTAGATCCATACTGTTGAAACAAAAC
>ML813517.1:108289-122302 GCA_009831015.1 Picea engelmannii | reverse complement strand
ATGTATTGAGGAGCTTTGGTAATTGGAGGTGGATGTCTATTTGTCGATTTGCCTCTCATAACGTAGTAAAAAATGTGACCAATCTAAGGTGATCGACATGCCACAACAATTTGTCAGCTTTCAATCACCACATATATTACATGCAAAACATGTACACTGTTATTTTTATGATGTGATGGGCATTTGCAACTTGTACTAAAGCTAGGTGTGTGTGTTAACAAATGTTAAAATATATAAAGGAAAAGGGGAGCGAATGATATGATCTTGATTTAGGGACCAGATCTTATCACGTTTTCTTTGTTAATTCAATATCTCATAAATACCAAATTTATTCCATAAAAACTTAGTTTACATACATTATACGAATATGTATGATAAGAGTTATGAACAACAAAAATACCAAATTTATTCCATAAAAACTTAGTTTACATACGTTATAAGAATATGTATGATAAGAGTTATGAACAATTGATCCAGATTTTATGAGAAGAACGAAATGAATACAGATTATTATTATTCTTAACATAGAAACACAAAGAAAAATAACAGAGATATAGTAAAACTGTTTTCTATTCAATAAGAAAATATCTTGAAACTATAAAATGCGGATTGAAACAAGCTTGTTAGAATGGTGGCGGTTTATCTTTGAGAAGAGATGTGAGGACCACACTCATTCACCAGAATATGGTTACAATGAGGCTCTCCAAGACTTTTTTACAATAAGAAGGAATGCCAAAACCATAGGCATCCAAAAACCTAACCCTAGGAGATGAAGCGCCAAAAGTCATGTGGGCCTCGTTGGGGTAAGTTAGTACATCAACTTCCTGGGGTTGTAACTTCTACATACGATCTCCATTTTAGGAGCATGATAGCCTGTCGGAAATATATATCCGAGGACTACACATGTTGTCGTCAGAATCTGTCTTCGTCTATATTTTGACTATGGTGAGCCCTAAAAACTTTGTTTAGGGCCTCAAAACGGCCCCATAAGTTTGGTACCTGAAAACTAGAAAAAAACTGCCAAATTGGAACACTGCTAAAACGAGCTAGTTGGAATAGGTGGTAGGCCACCGACATCCATTTTCATCAATACTCCCCCCTTAGGAAGCAATGGTCTCCATTTCATTGAGTTCCCCCATCAGATGAGGAAATTTTTGTTGAAATTGGACCTGGGTGAGCCACTTGCCTTGGTGCAGAAGTTGTATTGCTTTAACAACTCGATAAAGATGGATCCTTTGCTGGCGAGTACCCTTGACCTGTGTGTCGACAATTTGATCATTGGATTCATGTTGTATGTAGTCAGGGTTGAGCTCTATTGGTGTCAATTATTCTGCTACCTCTAAGGTGTCCAATAATGGTTGGAAATATGGCTAAAGGAGAGCGACGTTGAACATTGGGTGTAGGCCAAGGAAAGGGGGAATGTTGAGTTCAAAAGCATTGTCTCCCATAGCCTTGGTGATGGTGTAAGGTTCATACCAGAGTGGGAGAAGCTTCCAATGGGACCCTGAAAAGCATGCTTTCTGCAAGTGCAACCAAACTTTGTCTCCCACCTGAAACTTATGTGGCACCCGATGTTGATCATGGTGTTGACACTCAGAACTGAAATGGGTTGCAGCAAATCAATCTAGAGGCAAACTCGAACCACTTTGGATTAGAAGCTGCCCTCTTCCAACCCGAGAGGGATCTCTCGAAAAATGTCACAAAATAAATTGAAGTAAACATGAAAAAGAAGGGCAGATTTATGGGTAAATGATGGTCTTGGATTTTGAGAGTTTGGGGGTTAAGCCAGGGAAATGGTCCATTGGGCATGGAGTCAAATGAAAACCGAGAAAAAGAGACAATAGCAGAGATCAAATACTTGCAGAAAGTGAGGCAAAGTAAGTCTATCTTTCAGCGCTTTGATAAATCATGATGCGGTAGCGGAAAGAATGAGGAAAGGTTGACGTAGCAAAGGATACATGCAGCATTCTGAAAATTCAGATTGGTCTTACACCGCTGATAGCTGGTGCAGAGGAAAGACAATAAAAAATTACAGAAAACTCAAATCCTTTCGTTATAGTAGTGGTCGTACTAAAGTATAACGAAGCACCTCGGTTAGGAGAAAAAAAAATGTAATGCAATCGTGATGGATTAAGGAAGACATAAAGATATGGTAAAGACAATTTCAACTGTGAGTAAGGAACACATAAATGAAATCCAAACAGTTTTAAAACAGCTGAAAGAGAAGAAAAACATGCTAAAAGAAATCGACCATGATGAATCTCATAGTCGCAAATAACAAATCTTCTTTATTACTCCATTAATGGTTTACAAAAAACTCAACAATTACAATAGGAACCCTCTTCACAGAGCTTTTCCCCCCAGTGCTGCACTCCTGCACCCCCCCTTTTGGTGTTACAAACCTCATTCTTTTAAAAGAGAGAAAATCTCACAAAAAACTCTTAGCGTTCCGGGAATCTGAACCGGTTCACCTTTTGTGCGACTGCCAGATACCCGGCAGGATACTCGAACCGTTACTGATGGCATGAGAATGATAATCATTGCAAGCCAAGGCTCCTCTGGGTGATCAAAATAAATATCTCTTGATTTTTCACTTTTGAAGCGTTGGAAAACTTCACCGATTTTGCTCTCGAAATTACAAGACTCGGCCGTTGCTCTTGGGTTGCTGTATGCTATGTAGGTCTGACACTAGTCCACTCCTGCATTTTATGATTTTTGGTTCTATTATGATGTTCCTTTTCTTGCGGGCGTCTTACCTCAGATCCTTCTGGCTTCTTGTACACACGACAAAGGGAGAGATCGTTCTTCTGAATTGTTTGGTTTTCCAGTTGTGGCAGCCTATATTCGTTGATGATCCAGTGCATCCTTTTCCCCTTGGGTGCCTTTCCTTTGTAAAATACGCGTGTTTTCTTCAAGCCGATGCAACAAGAGACTCCATTGCCAATCATCTGGTCGGTGCCTGTAGCTTTCCAATGCCCAGAAGTTGTAACTCTGTTAGGTTGATCTCCTTCCCTATACTTTCTATCCTGCTGCACGTAAAAGAACCATTCCTTCTCTCCAGTGGAAGCCAAAGATGGAAGTTCCCAAGGATCATATCAATAGAGATCAACAGATGTAATCAATTCAAAATCGAAGTGCTGCCATTTCCACAATTTTTTCAGAACGCTGCTGTTCACTCCTAAAACCCTTGAATTCTCCTTTGGGACAGAGGCAGGCAGAAACTAGGATGAACAATTCCGCCAGTGAATCCATATCAGTTTTTGTAAGCGCAAACTCCCCATAATGCGTACCAAGTCATCATCTTCAACATCGCGAAGTTGCAACCCTCCAATGTGCAGTTTATTAGGACTCCTATTGTACCATGACTCATGATCACGAGCCATCCTGATTTCCCTTACCAATTCTTTAGATAATTGCAAACCATCTGTATTCTCTGTCTAACGCCAATACATATTAAACCCGCAGCTGAACATGCTTACACATATCATGACGTCACAAAGTTGAAGAATTGATTAGGTTTTTAATATTCCGAAGTATTAAATCAAATATGGCTCTCACAAGCATGGGCGCTAATGATACATAGGTGGCTTTGCCTGCGAATTGACTAAATTTACTGCACTTTTTTCATCTGAACTGGACGTCATGGGTGACCAGGAACGAAGGCCAGCGGGCGGAGATTGGTGAAGATAACCATAGGGAAAAGAACAATGGCGATGCCTATATTGTGGCCATCGTTGTCTCATCAGGAAGCCGACAAATTGTATATAACCCCATTTCTTATGTAGTCGAGACATCTTCGTGCTGTTAGCTAGGCAGCGCGTCATCGTTCCAGCCAAATTTTGTCATAAAGGAATGAACACGTGATTGAGTTTTTTACC
Organism: Picea engelmannii; assembly: GCA_009831015.1. Classification (NCBI taxonomy): domain Eukaryota; kingdom Viridiplantae; phylum Streptophyta; class Pinopsida; order Pinales; family Pinaceae; genus Picea; species Picea engelmannii. The sequence goes on along the minus strand of ML813517.1, from coordinate 118,424 downwards.
TTTTTCAATTCAGTTCTACGAAATCTCGAAGAAGCTATAAAAGCATTCTCATGATAATCAAAGCCAAGCTGCAAATTCAACGATTTTCCATATGGGTGACTGCATTTAATCAGACTATAAAGTTCTCTGTTTGCAATCAGATTCTTTGGGGCAAAGAAAATCAATGAGCTCATCCACATCCATAGTTTTCAGGGCTGCCTTCTTTTTCCTCCTCAACATGGTCATAAGATGCCTGAAAACAATTTCTTCACATGGAATGGTAAGTCCCATTTGGTATTCAAAGCAATATTCTTCCTCTGCTTTCTCCAGTAATTCCCTGAACACTGAATGATTCAAATAAGTGGTGGGAATGATAAATCTACTTCGTTCACTGCCAACATAAACTGCACAATGCCCTTTGGGAACATCTTTTGAAAGATCAGTGCCTAATTGCATGATCTAAATGCCAAACACCTGCTCTTCTTCAAAGAAAGTACAATCCCAACTGCTTTATGGGCATTGGCAAACCTGTGAATCATTTTCGTTATCTCCTTCAGAAACAGTGCTCGAGGCTTCCCCATCTTTTCTGTTACTGAATTAAAAAAAACTCAATTACAAATCAACTCGAAAGATGAGTTATCTCTATATATCGCAAATCAAAAGGAGAAAATAAGGTATTTTCTTTTGTGTATATAGTAATCTAGGGTGTTGTAGATAGCGTTGTCTCCAAAAATTACTCCACCACAACAATGTGTAACAACGACAGCTAGACAGGGGGGCCATGAAGCTGTGTTAGACATTAAACACCTGATCCCCATTACTGCAAAGCCTCAAATACTTGTCAAATACTCGAAACAAGCATATAGTAGAAGAAACATGAATAATTAAAATAGATGAAAATGGTCGCCCAGACTCCCAGCTGAAGAAGATCTATGATCATTCTCAAACACATTTGGATGAAAACAATAAGTAGAGAAAATTTTTAATATCTGTTACAACATAGGCTCCCTCTAGGGATGGCACTTTCTTGTAAAGTGCCAAGAACAGTAGACCAGGTGCCTCCATCCATTGGGCGACCTAGCGTGAAAGCTGCAATTCTGAGTTCTCCTGCCAGTGAAATCACCATCATAAACTTTTATTGGAGTCGCCAGAGCATGTGCAACCAATATTTGCCTATGACTGACTGCTCAACCAGGCCATAGGACTATAAAAATGTCGTTCTCCCAGGGATAGATATCAACTTCGAAAATCCCCGACAACGGCGCCAAAATGTTGACACTCAGAACTGAAATGGGTTGCAGCAAATCAATCCCGAGGCAACCTCGAACCACTTTGGATTAGAAGCTGCCCTCTTCCAACCCGAGAGGGATCTCTCGAAAAATGTCACAAAATAAATTGAAGTAAACGTGAAAAAGATGGGCAGATTTATGGGTAAATGATGGTCTTGGATTTTTAGAGTTTGGGGGTTAAACCAGGGAAATGGTCCATTGGGAATGGAGTCAAATGAAAACCGAGAAAAAGAGACAATAGCAGAGATCAAATACTACAGAAAGTGAGGCAAAGTAAGTCTATCTTTCAGCACTTTGATAAATCATGATGCGGTAGTGGAAAGAATGAGGAAAGGCCGACGTAGCAAAGGATACATGCAGCATTCTGAAAATGCAGATTGGTCTTACACCGCTGATAGCTAGTGCAGAGGAAAGACAATAAACAATTACAGAAAACTCAAATCCTTTCGTTATAGTAGTGGTCATACTAAAGTATAATGAAGCACCTTGGTTAGGAGAAAACAAAATGTAATGCAATCGTGATGGATTAAGGAAGACATAAAGATATGGTAAAGACAATTTCAACTGCGAGTAAGGAACACATAAATGAAATCCAAACAGTTTTAACACAACTGAAAGAGAAGAAAAACATGCTGAAAGAAATCGACCGTGATGAATCTCACAGTCGCAAATAACAAATCTTCTTTATTACTCCATTAATGGCTTACAAAAAACTCAGCAATTACAATAGGAACCCTCTTCATAGAGGTTTTCCCCCCAGTGTTGTGCTCCTGCGCCCCCCCTTTTGGTGGTACAAACCTCATTCTTTTAAAAGAGAGAAAATCTCACAAAAAACTCTTAGCGTTCCGGGAATTTGAACCGGTTCGCCTTCTGTGCAACTGCCAGATGCTCGGCAGGCTACTCGAACCGTTACTGATGGAATGAGAATGATAATCATTGGAAGCCAAGGCTCCTCTGGGTGATCGAAATAAATATCTCACGATTTTTCACTTTTGAAGCGTTGGAAAACTTCACCGATTTTGCTCTCGAAATTACAAGACTCGGTCGTTGCTCTTGGGTTGCTACATGCTATGTAGGTCTAACACTGGTCCACTCCTGCATTTTATGATTTTCGGTTCTGTTATGACGTTCCTTTTCTTGCGGGCATCTTACCTCGGATCCTTCTGGCTTCTTGTACACACAGCAAAGGGAGAGATCGTTCCTCTGAATTCTTTGGTTTTCCAGTTGTGGCAGCCTATATTCGTTGATGATCCATCTCGTCCTTTTCCCCTTGGGCGCCTTTCCTTTGTAAAATACGAGTGTTTTCTTCAAGCCGATGCAACGAGAGACTCCATTGCCAATCATCCGATTGGCATCTGTAGCTTTCCAATGCCCAGAAGTTGTAACTCTGTTAGGTCGATCTCCTTCCCTATACTTTCTATCCCGCTGCACGTAAAAGAACCATTCTTTCTCTCCAATGGAAGCCAAAGCTGGAAGTTCCCAAGGATCGTATCGATATAGATTGAAGGATGTAATCAATTCAAAATCGAAGTGCTGCCATTTCCACAATCTTTTCATAACGCTGTTGTTCACTCCTAAAACCCTTGAATTCTCCTTTGGGACAGAGGCAGGCAGAAACTAGGATGAACAATTCTGCCAGTGAAGCCATATCAGTTTTGGTAAGTGCAAACTCACCATAATGTGTACCAAGTCATCATCTTCAACATCGAGAAGTTGCAACCCTCCAATGTGCAGTTTATTAGGACTCCTATTGTACCGTGACTCATGATCACGAGCCTTCCTGATTTCCCTTACCAGTTCTTTAGATAATTGCAGACCATCTGTATTCTCTATCCAACGCCAATACATATTAAACCCGTAGCTGAGCATGCTTACACATATCATGACGTCACAAAGTCGAAGAATTGATTAGGTTTTTAATATTCCAAAGTATTAAATCAAAAATGGCTCTCACAAGCATGGGCGCTAATGCTACATAGGTGGCTTTGCCTGCGAATTGACTAAATTTACTGCACTTTTTTCATCTGAACTGGACGTCATGGGTGACCAGGAACGAAGGCCAGCGGGTGGAGATTAGCGAAGATAACCATAGGGAAAAGAACAATGGCGATGCCGATATTGTGGCCATCGTTGTCTCATCAGGAAGTCGACAAATTGTATACAACCCCATTTCTTATGTAGTCGAGACATCTTCGTGCTGTTAGCTAGGCAGGGCGTCGTCGTTCCAGCCAAATTTCATCATAAAGGAATGAACGTGTGATTGAGTTTTTTACCTTTTTCAATTTAGTTCTACGAAATCTCGAAGAAGCTATAAAAGCGTTCTCATGATAATCAAAGCCAAGCTTCAGATTCAATGATTTTCCATATGGGTGACTGCATTTAATCAGATTATAAAGTTCTCTGTTTGCAATCCGACTCTTTGGGGCAATGAAAATCAATGAGCTCATCCACATCCATAGTTTTCAGGCTGCCTTCTTTTTCCTCCTCAACATGGTCGTAAGATGCTTGAAAACAATTTCTTCACATGGAATGGTAATTCCCATTTGGTATTCAAAGCAATATTCTTCCTCCGCTTTCTCCAGTAATTCCCTGAACACTAAATGATTCAAATAAGTGGTGGGAATGATAAATCTACTTCGTTCACTACCAACATAAACTGCACAATGCCCTTTGGGAACATCTTTTGAAAGATCAGTGCCTGATTGCATGATCTAAATGCCAAACACCTGCTCTTCTTCGAAGAAAGTACAGTCCCAACTGCTTTATGGGCATTGGCAAACCTGCAAATTGTTTTCGTTATCTCCTTCAGAAACAGTGCCCGAGGCTTCCCCATCTTTTTTGTTACTAAATTCAAAACAAATCAATTACAAATCAACTCGAAAGATGAGTTCTAAGATGAGTTCTCTCTATATATCACAAATCAGAAGGAGAAAATAAGGTATTTGCTTCTGTGTATATAGTAATCTAGGGTGTTGTAGATAGTGTTGTCTCCAGAAATTACTCCACCACAACAATGTGTAACAATGACAGCTAGACAGGGGGGCCATGAAGCTGTGTTAGACATTAAACACCTGATCCCCATTACTGCAAAGCCTCAAATACTTGTCAAAAACTCGAAACAAGCATATAGTAGAAGAAACATGAATAATTAAAATAGATGAAAATGGTCACCCAGACTCCCAGCTGAAGAAGATCTATGATCATTCTCAAACACATTTGGATGAAAACAATAAGTAGAGAAATTTTTTAATATCTGTTACAACACATGGCACCACTTGTACTTGGCATTGGACTTCTGTAAAACATCCTGAACCTGTCGAAGGATGTGTTGGATCCGCTCAATGAACCGGGTGGCTATGTCAACTTCAGTTGGAGCAGGTGATGTGTCGACTGGGGTGGATGCAAGGGGTAGTGCCACATCCATGGGACCCAATGGTTGGAATCCCAACCCCACCTGAAAGGGGTTGTGGCCGGTTGAGCTATATATAGCTCGGTTGTAGCTATGTTGAACATAGGGAAGACTCTCATCCCATGTGCGGGGGTTCTTGTAATTGTACATGCACAAGATATGCACGATCATCCGATTGATGACCTCGGTTTGGCCATTTGTATCGGTGTGGAAGGAAATGGATTTGGTGAGCTTGGTGTCTAGTCGTGACCAGAGGTTCGACCAAAATGTGCTGAGGAACCAATTGTCCCAATATGAGACAATGGTTTATGGGATTCCAAAATGTACCCACACTCTTTCAAAGAAGATCTTGGTAGTGGCCTCCATTATGATGCTTTTCTTATAGGTGGCCAGAATCGCCATCTTGGAAAAGAGATCAACAACCACAAAAATACAGTCATTTCCCTGCTTGGTGCACGGGAGGCACGACATGTAGTCCATTGAGATGGATTCCCATGGCTTGTTAGGAGTAGGAAGAGGGGTGTATAGGCCCTGTTTCTTAGTGGTCTATTTGGAAATAACGCAGGCAGTGCAGGAACTGATGTACTTGCGGAAATCTTGTCACAGTTTCGACCAGTAGAAATGTTGTTGTAGCACTGCCACTGTATTTTCGATGTCGAAGTGTCCTTCCACCCGACTGTAGTGGGATTCCTAGATCAGCTTCGCTCGCTTTCTTGATGGAACACAAATATGGCCCAGATGGCATAACAGTCCGTCTTGAAGATGGAAATTAGTGACAACTGAGTTTGCGCCCAACATTTGGAAGGTGGTGGCGAAGTCAGGGTCTATCTCATAGAGGTGGGACCATTTGGATGTCTCGTGGCCGCAAGCGTCTAGCACCGTGGTGAGTGTCGTGATTGGAGGTCGGTTGAGGCAATCAACGAATCGGTTGGTACTTCATGTTTTATACTTGATGTTGAGGTGGAACTGCTGCAAGTATGTGGACCACTTCCGATGGTGGTCATTCTGCAATTTTCCTTGCGTCTACATGAACTGCAGTGGCTTATGATCAACATGAATGATTGTCTCCTTCCCAAGAATGTAATTCCTCCACTAGTGGAAGGCTTGTACAATGGAGTACATTTATTTGTCATAAGTAGGGTACTTACAGACGACATATGATAGTGTCTCACTATTATAGGCCAGAAGGTGGCCGCGCTGAGTGAGAACTGTGCCCACAATATAATCTGAAGCATCTATCTCGATCTCAAAGGGTTGTTGCAGGTACGATGATGAAAGTACTAGGGCTGAGCACAAGCGTTGATTCAAATCATTGAACACTTTCTATTGGGACATACCCCACACAAATTTTTCCTTACCACCACCCCTGGTCACTTGGTTGAGGGCCCATGCAATATGGGAGAATCCCAACACGAACCTGTGATAGAAATTGACAAGGCCTAAGAAGCTTCAAAGCTCAATGAGTGTGGTTGGGGCTAGCCATTCATGGATGACCTGGATCTTGACTGGATCCACATGCACATCATGCTGATCAACAATTTAGTCGAGGTAGTGGACCCTGTCCATGCCGAAGGAGAATTTTTCCAAGTTGGCATATAGCTGGTGCTGTCGCAGGGTGTGAAGAACATGTTGAATATGTTGCAAGTGTTCCGCCCAAGTCTTGTTGTAGATGAGGATGCCATCGAGATACCACTACAAACGTATTGGTGAAAGTTCACAGGATATCGTCCATCATCCGCATGAAAGTTGTTGGAGCATTTGTCAAACCAAAGGGCATGACTAGACATTCAAAAAGACCTTCTTTTGACTTGAAGGCGGTCTTCCATACATCTGTTTGCTATATTGGGACCTAGTGGTAGCTAGACTTCAGATCAATCTTACTGAAGTATTTGGCCCTCTTGAGATGATCAAGGAAGTCATCGATTCATGGAATCGGGTACTAGTTCCTGACTGTGATTTTATTTAGGGCTCAGTAATCAATGCAGAGTCGCTAGGTCCCATCTTTCTTCTGCACCAGCACGATTGGGCTCCCACAAGGCAATGAACTAGGATGAATGTGCCCCTTGTGGAGCAGTTCTTGGATTTTTCGCTTTATCTTCTCATTCTCTAACAAAGAGTGGCGGTAGACTGGCCCATTGGGTAGTGGTGCACCAGGGGTTAGATCGATGGGATGCTTGACCTAACAGTGAAAAGGTACCCCAGTAGGTGAGGAGAATATATCTTTGTATTATTCCATGACCTTATCCACTTGCTTCTGCTGTGTGGAGAGGTCAGTCGTGGAGGCCCTGGATGTGGTTGCAATATTTTGATCGCTCTGAGAGATGACCTTCTTGCATTTCTTGGAAAAGATCAAGGAAATAACACTAGGTGGGATTGCTTTAGGTATCCTGTACAATTTTCTGCTCGAAGTAATAATAACACTACGGGGCCTAGACTCATATACAACATGATGTTTCCATAAATAAGGTTGGCCCAAAAGAACATCACAAACTTCAAGAGGAGCAACATCACACAATACCTCATCTTCGAAGGGCTTGATGTTGTACGACATGTGGCACTGTTGGCTGACGCGGAGACCGCTTCCTTGGTAGAGACATCCAATGGTGTAGCTGTTGGTGGCCTACCACCTATTCCAACTGGCTTATTTTAACAGTGTTCCAGTTTGGAAGTTTTTTTCTAGTTTTCGGGTCCCAAACTTCCGGGGTCGTTTTGAGGCCCTAAACAACGTTTTTAGGGCTCACCATAGTTAGACTATAGACGAAGTCAAATTCTAATGACAACATGTGTAGTCCTCGAATAAATCTTTCCAACAGGCTATCGTGCACCTAAAACGAAGATTGTATGCAGAAGTTACGACATTGGGAAGTTGATGTACTAACTTACCCCAACGGGGCCCATATGACTTTTGGCGCTTCATCTCCTAGGGTTAGGTTTTTGGATGTCTAGGGTTTTGGCATTCCTTCCTATTGTTAAAAAAGCTTGGAGAGCCTCATTGTAACCATCTTCTAGTGAATGAGCATGGCCATCACATCTCTTCTTAGATATAAACCGCCACCATTCTAGCAAGCTTGTTTCAGTCTGCATTTTATAGTTTCAGTATATTTTCTTATTGAATAGAAACCATTTTTACTATATCTATGTTATTGTTCTTTGTTCTGTGGGTTGGGGCTGCCTTTCTGTTTTTACTGTGAGAGGTTCCCGGGCCCAAACTGTCGTGTCTTTTGTTTAAGCTTCTACTCGATTTTGACGACATATCGATAAGTCGCATCCAAGGACAAGATGTCTAGAAACTCCATTTTGGCCTAGATGTATCTATGTAGACCATCGCGATACTTGAGAACTAGATGCCACTCAGAATATTTGATACCCAATTTGGTGCACAAGGTATGGAAGATATTTGTGAACTCTGGCATGACTTGGTCTCTTTCCTACCGTAGTGTGGTCCACTTTGTATATAGGTCGTCATAACTTCCGACAGGGTAGTATTGTTCCTTAATAGCATCTATGAAGGACTCCTAGTTGACCGTGACTGTAAAAAATGAGGGTTCCTCTGTTTTCTTTTGCTCACAGAAAGTCTCCCACCAATATTTGACATGGGGATCGACTTTGAGGAGCGTAAAAGTAATATTTTCTCTATTTGAAAAGTTATGGACAAAAAAATACCCTTCTATTATATTCAACCAATTTTCTACAACATCTGCATATATCTGACCTTCAAATATAGGAATATCAAAGTTGATTTGTACCTTGAAGGGGGTGACACCTCCGCTTAAGGAAGATGCGTCGCCTGTTGGTAGTCGCCGAAGGATTTGCACAAAACTATAATTCATCTCATTCCTATGTTGCGTGAGGGCTTCCTCAAGCAACATTTTGAAAGGATCTCCTGTCTCATCCTCTTTCTTTTCTCTTGCCATGAGAGGTCGCTTGGGCATGCAAGAGATTTTGTCCTCAAGAGAAACAAGATTGAGACCCAATTCTTTGTACCCTGACCTCGTCGGGGACATCCATTAAGAATGACAAGGAGTAGACCACTCTGATACCATTGATCCATATTTTATGAGAAGAACGAAATAAATACAAATTATTATTATTATTAACACAGAAACACAAAGAACAATAACAGAGATACAGTAAAACCAGTTTCTATTCAATAAGAAAATATGCTGAAACTGTAAAATGTGAACTGAAACAAGCTTGCTAGAATGGTGGCGGTTTATCTCTGAGAAGAGATGTGACGACCGTGCTCATTCGCCAGAAGATGGTTACAATGAGGCTCTCCAAGCCTTTTTTAAAATAAGAAGGAATGCCAAAACCCTAGACACCCAAAAACCTAACCCTAGGAGATGAAGTGCCAAAAGTCATGTGGGCCCTGTTGGGGTAAGTTAGTACATCAACTTCCCAGGGTTGTAACTTCTGCATACGATCTCTGTTTTAGGCGCATGATAGCCCGTTGGAAAGGTCTATCCAAGGAATACACATGTTGTCGTCAGAATTTGAATTTGTCTATAGTCTGACTGTAGCGAGCCATAAAAACGTTGTTTAGGGCCTCAAAAAAACCCCAGAATTTTGTGACCCGAAAACTAGAAAAAAATTGCCAAACTAGAACACTACTAAAATGAGCCAGTTGGAATAGGTGGTAGGCCACCGATATCCATCTGGATCAACAAAAAGGATTAAAGGAATATTTTGTTAACATTATTCCATAAGATTTACAGGTTAACAAATTTAACAAAATTACAACACCTTGGAAAATTAGGAATTGGGGATCATAAATCCTAAGTTCTTTTAATGTAGTCTTTGAGAAATTCTAATCTTCAAACGAAAAATAATAAAACAAATTTGAAATGTAAGGAAATTTTTGCAATGAACTTATATACTAAGAAGACATCCATAATTAAATATAATCCATACATAGATCACAAACTTAGTCTATACATATTAAGGAACAATTGCAATGACCATAGTACAAAGTTCTTTTACCAACATTACAATATGATGTTAAGTTTAAAAAGTTATACAAAGGGTTAATGAAAGGCAATATTAGCTAACAAAAATTATGTTCAATCAAAGTTAATGAAAGTCGAGAATGAAAAATATGCAATCACTCAATAGATACAATTCCTACTTGAATCTTCTCCCTTCATAAGCATATATCACAGATAAAATCTCGATGAATGGACTACACTTTGGGAGTGGAAAGGATTACATTTTCATTTCCTTTGAATATAGAGAGGTTAGATCAATTTCAAGAGGAGGATGAGTCTTGTTTTTGTTTCTCCAACATAGTTGGAGATGGAAAACTTCTCTGTTGATTATGGCTATCCTTTTTTGGGCTCCCAAAATACTTGGAAGGCTTGTGCAGCCAAAGGCTTTTGCACATAAGCATCAAAATGAAATTAACAAATTCTTACATATTAAAGTTGTAATACAATAATTTTGGATTTTTCAGTGACATTGT
>ML813517.1:26453-48969 GCA_009831015.1 Picea engelmannii | reverse complement strand
GCCATTGTCATTATTGCAAACATTGACTTCGTCAATATTTACTGCTGTATATTCTCATATACATTAAATTTTGATAGTCATTGATTCATGAAGTATTAACCATCACTGCATGTACTAGTTTCATTGTTGTCTTGTCTCGCAAGCAGGTGCCTTTTCTGTGGTTATTCTTTACTTGACTATCTTCTAGGCGGTAATCTGTGAAGGGGAAACTAGCCTTAATCCTTTGAGCCCTTTTCCTTTCAAACCCCAGATTGCCAGGGACGTCTCCCTTGGGATTAGCCACCCTAAATAGAAAGGACCTCCCCATTGTGGTGACATTGGGTGGGGTAGGTCCCTGTTATGCCAGTTTGACCCTATCCTCTAGTCTAGGACCTAAAATACAAATTGCGCGATAACATTTTGGCGTCGTTGCCGGGGACACTGAGTCAATCTTCCTCAACGACAAATCCTCTGGTAAGCCTTGCCTCAAAGACCTTTTTCTTACAAGTTTACCTGACGACTCCACTAGACGTTATTCCCCCTACTCTTTGGTAGTTTCAGGAAAACTATCTGGCGACTCCACTGATTTTCTTAGGGTGCCACTTTACCTTCTGTGATATTTTCAAGTTATGGGATCATGGCACACTGGGAACAAATGTATCCAAGTATTGATTTCAGAAGTTTTCAAGGATACCCAAATTACTTTGATACAAAATGGCTAGACAACTCTCCAATGTTTTTGGGCCTCCCAGCTCCTCATATAGTAAATTTTTTGGAGTATTTGAGCGAGATAAAGTTGGGAGGAGAGGATGCTCTTATAAAGTTGTTTTTGCTCACTCTGCCATCCTACTTACAAAAAAGTTTTAAGATTTGTTGCAAGGACAGGGGTATATCATCCTTCATACACCTCATCAGTAAGTTTATCGACCTTACTAAGCTAGATTTCCAAACGTATGAAGATGTCCTTCAAAACCTCATGGTAACCTTACACCACAAAGGATTCACCACTGAGATTGTAGAAGATCTCAGGAGGTCTTATCATAATCAACACCAAGAATCCTCTGATATAAGAGACGAGGTTTATGAAGACCATTGTCAACCCCTTGAAGAGGAGCAAGACCTCTCCCATAATCCAACAGAATGCTAGAAGATATAACCAGAAACATGAATTATGAGGATGAAGTACCAGTAATTGCTCCTCAGTCTGATGAAGTCCTCCAAGATCCTGTCTCTCCTACACAAGCTGAAGAGAATGAGTTAAGTCATTATTCTTTCAATGATACCTTGTTCTATGACTCAGAAAAAGAAGAAGGAGTGGATCCCTTGGACGAGCTAGATCCCCTATGTCTCAAGACTGAAGATGTAGAGGCAGATCTTCCACCTGATGATGCTATCCAGATACTTGAAGCTCTTGCACAGGAAGGATTAAGAGAGGTAAATTTTTCCCCCTTCCAAGTTTTTAGTGTTTCTTTGCCTTATGACGCACAGAGTGGAGAAGTATTGGATGTTTTGACTCCTCCATGTTATGATACTGATACTGACATAGCTGATTTTGACGAGTTCATACATGTTGGGAGATGTAGGTGGGATGCATTTACTTATGATATAGATCCCATCTATGACATAAAAGGTCATCTTCGGACGTTGCCCTTGCAATTACCACAACAGATTACTTTTGACCAGTGGCAACAAAGAGATGAGGTTTTTACCCATACCATCCAAAGGACCAAGGATGACCCAGTACCTTGTGATTTTCAGTCGTACCTTGAGGAATTTGATGACTGTTCTTCTAAGCATGTGGACTTATTTTGTGAAGATGATTGTCAATCACCTATCTGCTCAGATTTTGATACAAGTGAGAACATTGTTTTCCTGAGGAAAGTCTCTCATGGCTTTTCACTCCAGCCACCTGTCATTACTTTACCGTGCTTTTCCATTAGAGGTGTAGTTGGGAAGTACCCTTTTTATGTTGAGTTCACTCCTAGGCAAACCCTAGACTCCAAGGGTTGGTTGGGTACAACAAGTTTAAGTCATTTTTTTCAGCTTTTTAACTTTCCCTTGATAGTTTGCCAGTCATCTGCTAGATCTTTGTTGATCCCTTCCTTGACTTTAGAGCATGAGGATGTCCTAGGTAGCCAGTTCACAGACCCTTTGAGTCGGTTTTCTGAACCTTGCTTTTTCTCGTGACCCTTTCTTGAAGTGGATTGAGTACTTTCCTCAGAGATGGACTTGGCAAGATTTTATCCCTCCCACCCGCCTCCATGGGTTAGACTTTGAGTTTCTCGACAATCTGATATATGTTCTAACCCATGTTATTTTTGTGCTTGACTTATCAATGTTCTGGTTTATGGTGAAGCACAAAGGTAGGTATTGTGGGACATTGCTGGATTGGCTTCATTGGTTATTTGACTACACCAAACATCCAGCCAAAGGTAAGTGTAGGTAAGTAGTTTGCTTTGCATTGTTAATTATTTTTTATATGTATACATGTCATATTTTGCGGGGTGGAAATACCAACCCACCTTTTGTTGCTGATGTTTCTTTTCAGGTGTGAGCAGGTCTGTAGGTTTATGCTAGAGATGTTGAGGTTCTCATACGCTCTACGGTGAGCACATGTCCCCAAGTTGGAGCAAGATGTTATCCCCTTTTTCTAGGGATAAATAGGAGATCATGTCTCGAGGCCCACAGGTCCTAGACATGGAGTACCGAGAGAAGGATTGACCCGAGCATGGCCCTGGAGGGCCCATCCTTCTTATCTTCGCCAGATTTGTCCTGTCAGCAGCAACAGCTTCCATCACCATCGACTTGCACTTGCATCAAAGAAGACTCTTGCTCCATGAGGTAATTGGTCCAAGGTATCATGGTATGTGTCATGTTTGATCGTTATAACCTTCTTATATATGCATCAGGTTCCTTACATTTCTGATAACTGCTTGGATCTTACACTAACCCGCTTGACCATTGTTGGGGGGATTAACGAGATGCCCTAACAAGGTTGTATTCATGGTTTTTGGTTAGCCACCAGGGTGGATTTGAAGAGCCATCGTCCGCTACCACCATTCTTTCAATTTACATCTTATCTCCCATACATCCATCCCATTCCCCTAGTCCAGCCATTAGGATGACCTTTGAGGGTTACACTTTGTCCTGTGGGAAGAAGGGGCTAAAGGCCCAGTGGGTAAAAGAAGCTGGTAAAAGATAAAATCCATAGGAAATAAAACCTAGAGATGCTTCGCCCAGGGATCCCTGAGACGACAATAAAAGGCCTCTCGATAAGAAACAAAAGGGACCCTAAGAAAAATAATAAAACAAGACCTATCCAAGAGGATGGGAGGTCTCATCACGAGCCGACCCATTATGTTCATAGGTATCTAGCAGTATGACATTGCCATTATCTGGTTACCACGCCAGGGCAATGACCTTTGGTTGCATGGCCAAGGGAAAGGGGGTCTCATCAGGAGCCAACCTTATCATTTCTGCGAAAATACTAGTGGGTAACACTGTCAGCTCTGGTCACCACGCCAAGGCAGTGTCCTCTGGTCATACCTTGAAGTAAAAAAGAAAGAAAAAGCAATAAATAAAGAGTAAAGGCAATAAAGGGGCTTGGAAAAAGTGCATCCATGACGGGTACAACTCACCTCCTACAAAGGCACCCATGGACAACACCTACCCCTGGCCTTCACTATGACTGGACATCCCTACACCATATCACTTCATGAACATGGCTTGAATGATCTTCTGTGGAAACTTTCCTTCTCTTATGGGTACTGGCCCAATAGGTTATTCTGTTTGTTTCTTCAACTTTGTATAGTAGATCAGTGTAATGGCTTTGAGCTATTAGATGATATACTAGGGATTTCATGCATGTATTTGATAAATTTAATGATGAAACATGATTGACATTTCTATGATCTTGAGGACTAATGAGCCCATGGAGGGCGTTGTTTTTGATGTGCAGGACCATACCCGATGAACAGGTACCAGTGGACCGGTACACATGGGGATATGATTAGCTCGAACCTCCATGAGGCTGAAGAGCCCATCAGATTGTTGCTGGGATGGAAGAGACAGAACAACGTTGTGATGAGCCTTTGCATGGGAAGAAAGAAGGACGTTCCACCCAGGACACTTTGGCAAAGCCCGGCCTAGGGGGGATCACCCATTTCAGATGGAACGTTTCCCCTTTGATAGACAGGACGTTACCCAGCAGAGCAGGATGTTATCCTAAGCGTGTGGCAGTGTGATGGAGCTATTTGGCACGTGTAGCAGCTTGGAGGAGCCCTAGAAGGGCCAATGTCTGGCTTCTGGATGCTGGAAATGCCCAAAAAGGGCCAACGTCTCCCTCGGAAGGGCATGACGTCCCACTTTTGCTCATATTATGTCATTTTTCTTGTAGTTAATGTAAAAACAGTGTAAATTTTGTAGTCAGCCTTGTCGGCTATTTTAATGACCTAAATTTTAATTGAAAGGTCATGGATTGGTATAAATAGAGGACGTCTTTCCTCATTTTAGACATAACATAACTCACTCTCTTGTGAGAGATCAACTTTTAGTCTTTTGCTTGGTATCTTTGGTCTTGGAAGTGAGGCGCAACTCTTATTGGAGGATTCTTCTTGGCATTTATGGTGTTTCTCTCATGGAAGGTTTACAACTAGGGTTTGATTAAGCATTCTTCATGATTTGTAAGGGAATTTCTCATGCAAAACTTCTTAAGTGAATGGTTGTAGGCTTAATTTCTTACATTTATTATCACATTGCTATTATATTGCTAAATCTTGAAACCCTAGGTAGCAAGCACACTAGTAGGTCATTGCTATATGTCCCCATGCTTGAGAAATTGTTTTAGCCATTGATAAAGGAAGATATAGCCTAGTCGTTGCTACACTTATCTCCCTTTTTCTGAGTTAGCATTAAAGTGTAGGTTGAAGAGAGGTGACGTTCTAGGCCTAGTTAATTATACACCTAGGGTTTTAACCTTCTAGGGTTTGAAGAGCCTTGCTCTCGCAACACTTTTCTCCCTTAGATCTATGCTTTGAAGCTAGTCGTTTTGCCAAGAGTATTTAGAGAAAGAGGAAGAAGCATGAGGCCTTTCTTAAGCAACACCGGAATGAGCCTCCTTCCCTTAGGGTTTTGATTCTAGGGCCCTGCCATTGCAGCACCATAGAACCTAACCTTCTAGTCTTTAAATTTTAATCCTCCTGAGAGATTGCCCTTACTTTTGAATCCATATTACCCTAAGGCACTGGTTTTCTTTCCAACGTTGAGCTTGTTGTGCAAATTCATCTTTCAAACTTTCAAATTTTGAAACCCTAACTAACCCTAACACACTAACTAGGGCTGACATCATACTTGACGGCGCAACCCTTCTAACTCAGCAATTGAGGATGACGTCCAGCATTTATTGAGCTTTTGTTGATGGAAAATACTATTGGCTTGGTCATCTTGTGATAGACATTGATGAATTGATGACTTACATTGGCTAAATAGCACAACGTTGACCTTCTTTGTCTATTATATTGCTTATTGAATAAAATCATACTAACCCTAAAGGAAGCTGACGTCATCCCTAGGATATTTACGCAACAATCTATTGTATATGAGAAATTAATGACATTTAATGCATTGATTTAACTCAAGGATTGATCATTTTCATTAGATGCTATATTATTCTAGTGTTTATTTACAAGTAACATTATATTGCCATTGTCATTATTGCAAACATTGACTTCGTCAATATTAACTGCTGTATATGCTCATATACATTAAATTTTGATAGTCATTAATTCATGAAGTATTAACCATCACTACATGTACTAGTTTCATTGTTGTCTTGTCTTGCAAGCAGGTGCCTTTTCTGTGGTTATTCCTTACTTGACTATCTTTTGGGCGGTAATCTGTGAAGGGGAAACTAGCCTTAATCCTTTGAGCCCTTTTCCTTTCAAACCCCAAATTGCCAAGGACGTCTCCCTTGGGCTTAGCCACCCTAAATAGAAAGGACCTCCCCATTGTGGTGACATTGGGTGGGGTAGGTCCCTGTTATGCCAGTTTGAACATATCGTCTAGTCTATGACCTAAAATACAAACTGCGCGATAACACTTTGGCGTCGTTGCCGGGGACACTAAGTCAATATTCCTCAATGACAAATCCTTTGGTATGCCTTGCCTCAAATAACTTTTTCTTACAAGCTTACCTGGCGACTCCGCTAGACCTTATTCCCCCTACTCTTTTGTAGTTTCAGTAAAACTATCTGGCGACTCCACTGATTTTCTTAGGGTGCCACTTTACCTTCTGTGATATTTTCAAGTTATGGGATCATGGCACACTGGGAACAAATGTATCCAAGTATTGATTTCAGAAGTTTTCAAGGATACCCAAATTACTTTGATACAAAATGGCTAGACAACTCTCCAATGTTTTTGGGCCTCCCAGCTCCTCATATAGTAAATTTTTTGGAGTATTTGAGCGCGATAAAGTTGGGAGGAGAGGATGCTCTTATAACGTTGTTTTTTCTCACTCTGCCATCCTACTTACAAAAACATTTTAAGAGTTGTTGCTAGGACAGTGGTATATCATCCTTCATACACCTCATCAGTAAGTTTATCGACCTTACTAAGCCAGATTGCCAAACGTATGAAGATGTCCTTCAAAACCTCATGGTAACCTTACACCACAAAGGATTCACCACTGAGATTGTAGAATATCTCAGGAGGTCTTATCATGATCAATACCAAGAATCCTCTGATATAAGAGACGAGGTTTATGAATACCATTGTCAACCCCTTGAAGAGGAGCAAGACCTCTCCCATAATCCAACAGAATGCAACAAAGATATAACCAGAAACATGAATTATGAGGATGAAGAACCAGTAATCGCTCCTCAGTCTGATGAAGTCCTCCAAGATCCTGTCTCTCCTGCATAAGATGAAGAGAATGAGGTAAGTCATTATTATTTCAATGATACCTTGTTCTATGACTCAGAAAATGAAGAAGGAGTGGAACCCTTGGACGAGCTAGATCCCCTATGTCTCAAGACCGAAGATGTAGAGGCAGATCTTCCACCTGATGATGCTATCCAGATACTTGAAGCTCTTGCACAGGAAGGATTAAGCGAGGTAAATTGTTCCCCCTTCCAAGTGGAGAAGTATTGGATGTTTTGACTCCTCCATGTTATGATACTGATACTGACATAGCTGATTTCGACGAGTTCATACATGTTGGGAGACGTAGGTGGGATGCATTTACTTGTGATACAGATCCCATCTATGACATAAAAGGTCATCTTCGGACGGTGCCCTTGCAATTACCACAACAGATTACTTTTGACCAGTGGCAACAAAGAGATGAGGTTTTTACCCATAGCATCCAAAGGACCAAGGATGACCCAGTACCTTGTGATTTTCGGTCATACCTTGAGGACTTTGATGACTGTTCTTCTAAGCACGTGGACTTATTTTGTGAAGATGATTGTCAATCACCTATCTGCTCAGATTTTGATACAAGTGAGAACATTGCTTGCCTAAGGAAAGTCTCTTATGGCTTTTCACTCCAGCCACCTGTCATTACTTTACCGTGCTTTTCCATTAGAGGTGTAGTTGGGAAGTACCCTTTTTATGTTGAGTTCACTCCTAGGCAAACCCTAGACTCCAAGGGTTGGTTGGGTACAACAAGTTTAAGTCATTTTTTTCAGCGTTTTAACTTTCCCTTGATAGTTTGCCAGTCGTCTGCTAGATCTTTGTCGATCCCTTCCTTGACTTTAGAGCATGAGGATGTCCTAGGTAGCCAGTACACAGACCCTTTGAGTCAATTTTCTGAACCTTGATTTTTTTCGTCACCCTTTCTTGAAGTGGATTGAGTACTTTCCTCAGAGATGGACTTGGCAAGATTTTATCCCTCCCACCCACCTCCATGGGTTAGACTTTGAGTTTTCCGATGATCTGATATATGTTCTAACCCATGTTATTTTTGTGCTTGACTTATCAATGTTCTGGTTTATGATGAAGCACAAAGGCAGGTATTGTGGGACATTGTTGGATTGGCGTCATTGGTTATTTGACTACACCAAACATCCAGCCAAAGGTAAGTGTAGGTAAGTAGTTTGCTTTGCATTGTTAATTATTTTTATACGTATACATGTCATATTTTGCGTAGTGTCAATACCACCCCACCTTTTGTTGCTGATGTTTCTTTTCAAGTGTGAGCAGGTCTGCAGGTTTATGCCAGAGCTGCCGAGGTTCTTATGTGCTCTACGGTGAGCACATGTCCCCGAGTTAGAGCCAGATGTTATCCCTATTTTCTAGGGATAACTAGGAGAACATGTCTTGAGGCCCACAGGTCCTAGACATGGAGTACCGAGAGAAGGATTGAACCGAGCATGGCCCTGGAGGGCCCATCCTTCTTATCTTCGCTATATTTGTCCTATCAACAACAATAGCTTCCATCACCATCGGCTTGGACTTGCATCAGAGAAGACTCTTGCTCCATGAGGTAATTAGTCCAAGGTATCATGGTATGTGTCATGTTTGATCGTTATAACCTTCTTATATATGCATCAGGTTCCTTACATTTCTGATAACTTCTTGGATCTTACACTAACCCACTTGACCATTGTTGGGGGGATTAACGGGGTGCCCTAGCAAGCTTGTATTCATGGTTTTTGGTTAGCCACCAGGGGGGATTTGAAGAGCCATCGTCCACTGCCACCATTATTTCACTTTACATCTTATCTCCCATACATCCATCCCATTCCCCTAGTCCAGCCATTAGGATGACCTTTGAGGGTTACACTTTGTCCTGTGGGAAGAAGGGGCTAAAGGCCCAGGGGGTAAAAGCAACAGGTAAAAGATAAAATCCATAGGAAATAAAACCTAGAGATGCTTCGCACAGGGATCCCTGAGACGACAAGAAAAGGCCTCTCGATAAGAAACAAAATGGACCCTAAGAAAAATAATAAAACAAGACCTAACCAGGAGGATGGGAGGTCTCATCACGAGCCGACCCATTATGTTCATAGGTATCTAGCAGTATGACATTGCCATTATCTGGTTACCACGCCAGGGCAATTACCTTTGGTTGCATGGGCAAGGGAAAGGGGGTCTCATCAGGAGCCAGCCTTATCATTTCTACAAAAATACCAGTGGGTAACACTGTCAGCTCTGGTCACCATGCCAAGGCAGTGTCCTTTGGTCAGACCTTGAAGTAAAAAAGAAATAAAAAGCAATAAATAAAGAGTAAAGGCAATAAAGGGGCTTGGAAAAAGTGCATCCATGACGGGTACAACTCACCTCCTACAAAGGCATCCACGGACAACACATACCCCTGGTCTTCACTATGACTGGACATCCCTAGACCATATCACTTCATGAACATGGCTTGAATGATCTTCTGTGGAAACTTTCCTTCTCTTATGGATACTGGCCCAATAGGTTATTCTGTTTGTTTCTTCAACTTTGTATAGTAGATCAGTGTAATGTCTTTGAGCTATTAGATGATATGCTAGGGATTTCATGCATGTATTTGATAAATTTAATGATGAAACATGATTGACATTGCTATGATCTCGAGGACTGATGAGCCCATGGAGGGCGTAGTTTTTGATGTGCAGGACCATACCCGACGGACAGTTACTAGTGGACCGGTACACATGGGGATATGATTAGCTCGGACCTCCAAGGGGATGAAGAGCCCATCAGATGGTTTTTGGGATGACAGAGACAGGACAACGTTGTGATGACCCTTTGCACAGGAAGAAAGAAGGAAGTTCCACCCAGGACACTTTGGCAGAGCCTGGCCTAGGGGGGATCACCCATTTCAGATGGAACGTTTGCCCTTTGACAGACAGGACGTCACCCAGTAGAGCAGGATGTTATCCTAAGCATGTGGCAGTGTGATGGAGCTATTTGGCACATGTAGCAGCTTGGAGGATCCCTAGAAGGGCCAACGTTTGGATTCTGGATGCTGGAAATGCCCTAAAAGGGCCAACATCTCCCTCAGAAGGGCATGACGTCCCACTTTTTCTCATATTATGTCATTTTTCTAGCAGTTAATGTACAAACAATGTAAATTTTGTAGTCAGCCTTGTCGGTTGTTTTAATGACCTAAATTTTAATTGAAAGGTCATGGATTGGTATAAATAGAGGACATTTTTCCTCATTTTAGACATAACATAATTCACTCTCTTGTGAGATATCAACTTTTAGTATTTTGCTTGGTATCGTTGGTCTTGGAAGTGAGGTGCAACTCTTATTGGAGGATTCTTCTTGGCATTTATGGTGTTTCTCTCATGGAAGGTTTAAAACTAGGGTTTGATTAATCATTCTTCATGATTTGTAAGTGAATTTCTCATGCAAAACTTCTTAAGTGAATGGTTGTAGGCTTAATTTCTTACATTTGTTATTACAGTGCTATTATATTGCTAAATATTGAAACCCTAGGTAGCAAGCACACTAGTAGGTCATTGCTATATGTCCCCATGCTTGAGAAATTGTTTTAGCCATTGATAAAGGAAGATATAGCCTATCTGTTGCTACACTTATCTCCCTTTTTCTGAGTTAGGATTAAAGCATAGGTTGAAGAGACGAGACGTCCTAGGCCTGGTTAATTCTACACCTAGGGTTTTAACCTTCTAGGGTTTGAAGAGCCTTGCTCCCGCAACACTTTTCTCCCTTAGATCTGTTCTTTGAAGCTAGCCATTTTTCCAAGAGTATTTAGAGAAAGAGGAAGGAGCTTGAGGCCTTGCTTAAGCAACACCAGAATGAGCCTCCTTCCTTTAGGGTTTTGATTCTAGGGCCTTGTCATTGCAGCACCATAGAACCTAACCTTCTAGTCTTTAAATTTTAATCCTCCTGAGATATTGCCCTTACTTTTTACTTCATATTACCCTAAGGCACTGGTTTTCTTTCCAACGTTGAGCTTGTCGTGCAAATTCATCTTTCAAACTTTCAAATTTTGAAACCCTAACTAACCCTAACGCACTAACTGGGGCTGACGCCATACTTGACGCAACAACCCTTCTAACTCAACAATTGAGGATGACGTCCAACATTTATTGAGCTTTTGTTGATGGAAAATACTATTGGCTTGGTCATCTTGTGATAGACATTGATGAATTGATGATTTTCATTGGCTAATTAGCACAACGTTGACCTTCTTTGTCTATTATATTGCTTATTAGCTAAATTCATACTAACCCTAAAGGAAGATGACGTCATCCCTAGGATATTGACGCAACAATCTATTGTATATGAGCAACTAATGACATTTAATGCATTGATTTAACTCAAGGATTGATCATTTTCATTAGATGCTATATTATTCTAGTGTTTATTGACAAGTAACATTATATTGCCATTGTCATTATTGCAAACATTGACTTCATCAATATTTACTGTTGTATATGCTCATATACATTAAATTTTGTTAGTCATTGATTCATGAAGTATTAACCATCACTGGATGTACTAGTTTCATTGTTGTCTTGTCTCGCAAGCAGGTGCTTTTTCTGTGGTTATTCTTTACTTGACTATCTTCTGGGCAGTAATCTGTGAAGGGGAAACTAGCCTTAATCCTTTGAGCCCTTTTCCTTTCAAACCGCAGATTGCAAGGGACGTCTCCCTTGGGCTTAGCCACCCTAAATAGAAAGGACCTCCCCATTGTGGTGACATTGGGTGGGGTAGGTCCCTGTTATGCCAGTTTGACCCTATCCTCTAGTCTATGACCTAAAATACAAATTGCGCGATAACATTTTGGCACCGTTGCTGGGGACACTGAGTCAATCTTCCTCAATGACAAATCCTTTGGTAAGCCTTGCCTCAAAGACCTTTTTCTTACAATCTTACCTGGCGACTCCACTAGACCTTATTCCCCCTAATCTTTGGTAGTTTCAGTAAAACTATCTGGCGACTCCACTGATTTTCTTAGGGTGCCACTTTACCTTCTGTGATATTTTCAAATTATGGGATCATGGCACACTGGGAACAAATATATCCAAGTATTGATTTCAGAAGTTTTCAAGGATACCCAAATTACAGTGATACAAAATGGCTACACCACTCTCCAATCTTTTTGGGCCTCCCAGCTCCTCATATAGTAAATGTTTTGGAGTATTTGAGCGAGATAAATTTGGGAGGAGAGGATGCTCTTATAAATTTGTTTTTGCTCACTCTGCCATCCTGTTGACGGGCGAAATTGACCGTCCGTCAACTGGGAGAGTGGAACTGGTCCGTGGTTGTCTAAATAACCCAAGCCGTTTGGAATGAACCACCCTGACGGGTTTAACGGCTCCGTTGGCCGCTCTAAGGTTTCCTAAGAAAACCAAAGAGAAAACTGATCTGAATTAACTAATCTAACTAAACTAATAAACAAATTAAACTATCTAAACAAACTAAAAGAAACTAAACTAATTACAACTAACGAAACAAAATAAACTAACTAATTACTATACTAATCTAACTAAAACAAATTACTAAATTAAATTAAAACTAAATCAAACTATTCTAACTATTATATACAATTGACTAAATACAATTATAGTAATTCAAATCAGCTGTCTAATTATCAGTTGTAATATTTCTTATTCACAAATGTACACTATGAGCAACCTACAGATTTAATTAAAACCTGCAAAACTCATGTGTTCGCTGCCCTAGGACAACCAAGAACCTTCTTTGATTTTTTGTATTTTATGAAAAAGAAATAAACATTACTGAAATTAAACGATCTAATATAAATCTAATTAAACTTATATCTGAATTAAACTACTTAATGAAAACAGTGAACAACAAACTGATTGACCTGGAAACGTTCCAAGTCTGCCCTGTGTATGATTGCTTCTAAGCTGTTCGAAGGAGGGAAACTCACACCGTTTAGTCCTTAAGCTTTTCATAAACGATCAGCTATGCTACTTCTTGAAGTATGTTATAGGACAAACAAGACATAAAAGAAAATCATAACAATCTTATGATTATAAATTCCTGCAATAAGGGAAACCTATTATGCAGAAAACTTATATATTACAGTTCGATTTATGAAGAAGATAAAACTATCATTCACAAACTAAACTAACAATTGTTATGTCTTTTATCTATTTGGAAGAAACAAGATATGGATAACAGTAATAAAATTATATCATTTGCATTTGATTTAGATAGCAAAAGTAATACTAAACCATAAACAAAATGATATACAAAACATGGAACAAAGTGTTGATATATTGAGAAGCAAAAGCTATGACAAAGCATCAATTCTGCTCCAGTCCGTGATAGAACTCCATATCCTTGTTCTCCCACACCCGAGGATGAACATTATTACAAAAATCATAAGTATATATAGGTTTCTTCACAAGGTAAAACTTCCTTGTGGATAATATCAAATAGTTTTACATATCCTAGGAGATATCCCAAAATCACCTAAACTAAGGAAATAAAATGCAAGTAGAATCTGTAAAACATCCCCTAACTGCTCATCATATCTATTGCCAATTCGAATTTGCCTGCAATAGAACACAAAGACCAAGTTAGAAAGACATTTCATTAAGAAAAAAATAAAAATTGACTCCACAGACTTAGCTACAGAATCATCTAATTCTGTAGCTAGTCAAGAATAGCAAACAGGACCAGATATAATCAAATAAAATAAAATCGAATCATCTTTTAATAATCCTCAAAAAATGAATTACTAATAATCGAAGTGAAACTACTATTCAAATTGAACAATATCAAAACGAATGCAATCGAAACAAAGTGAAGAATGCTCTGTTTTTAGTTACCATAAAACATGGTCAAACTTTGACAGGCCTGTTTCGTATCAAACGAAATTGGACAGTGAATCAAATCAAATGAGATGCGATATAATCATAATCAATAGCCATAACCGAACAGGACAATAACCATATCAAATAAGATTTGCCACAACCTAACTATAATCGATATCATTTGAACACCAAATATATGTTACAGTTGTAGCAATATTCATAGATTTCATGTCGTTTCAATCAACAGGCTGTAGAGATTAAGCACAAGATTCAATCTGTTGTGATCAAATATGAGAAGGCTGTTACGATATACATTAAAACGAAACATGCGTAACAGTACTGACCAAAAACCACCATAGATTTCATTTGCTGGGTGTGACATAGTCAAGATCGAACAACAACAATGATAACCATAAGCTGGGCGGTAATCACATAAAATCGGGTCTGAGTTAATTATAGAAAAATTCATCATCCTGGGCATGATCATTTTGTTTTACAAATCCATTCGTAACTGAAAATACACTGTCATTCCAATTCACAAAAGAACAGGGTTGACTGGCCTCAACGAATTGACTGGCTGGAAGTTGGATGATCGTTACGATTCGTATCAATTCTTGATATAAAAAAAAACCCTTTTTTAAACAAAATCCAAAACATATCCAGGCTGGTCAAAGCCATATGTAGATAAAATTGCAACAGACGACCATGTGTCTCATAACCAATTCAAATCACAGCATAAATCGAGTCTCAAGATTTGAAATTCAAAACAGCTTGTCTATAATAGATGCAACAGAACATTCAATCGCAACCGATTTAAAACAATCAAATCCATATTATGACTAACAGAATCAAGACCAAATCCAATAACAAAATTTGATTTACCAAAACGAGTTATATACAGCAATGCATGTTTATGTAACAGAGCAGGTTGATGACGTATACAGAGTTCATGAATGTGCCATATAAATGGGTGAAAGTTATACCAGCGAGATTGCTGAGGTTACGCCAATTTCGAATTGACAATTGCCGTGGCTGACTCGACATTCTTGAACAGAATTGAACCAGTTGTTCGTTGCTTTTTGTCCGTGGGTTGCACCTTCGCGTTATGACCAGTGATCTTTGCCACTTGGTTTTCCAAATCATGGATTCTGGATTGCAACATTGGTACATCTAAGTAGTATCTCTCCAACCATAAACCACACTGATCGCAAGGTGGAATAGCTGGTTGAGCAGTCGAGGGTTTCGACGATTCACCGAAGGTTCCACGAGGTAGTTCAATGCCAGGAAAATTAGGATCATCCCGCAGACAAGGTGGTAAATTCTTGACAAAGTCGTAAGGAGGTTTTTCACACAAGCCTTCTGAGTAAGGATACTTGTCGGCGAGAAAACGTTCAATCTCTAAATCAGAGTCTTCGCTGACCATGATAGGTTCTGATTTGGCAGGGGGTTTAGGTTTATTTCTCGCCATGCGAGAGATTAACCTAGCATTTTTCTTGCCTTTAGAATTAGCACAAGTTTTAGTTTTAGGCTTTTTGCATGCAGGTTTAGTAATTTAGACCTGTTTGGTCACAGTCATGGGTAAGTTCGTAGGTGGGTCGGGTAGAGGTTTGGGTAGAAAAACGCTTTAAGGAACAGGGGGAATAGGCTGGGTTTTGGTCACCATAGGTTTATCAACCTGTGGAGGGTTCGATTCTTCAAAGCCATTACGACTGAGAAAATCATCCCAACAATCACGACGTAACCCCAAGTCATAAACCATAATCATTTTAATCAACCCCAAATGGAAGAGGCTGGTATCGGCCTGGCTACGCTTGTACCTTTTAGCCATCTTGAACAAAATTCTATGCAGGTAGTGGGGCATATTGATTTCAAAACCCATAAAAACCATCAATAGACGAAGGTGAAACAGGAAAACGAACCCGTACCTGCCTTCGCAAGTAATGAATTGCTTGATTATCATTAGGAGGTCATGCCAGCGTGGTTTTAACATTTTTGCAGGCAATCCTTTGTCGCAGGATTTCACCATTCGAGATTGAAATAACAATGTCCACAGGACATCATCCACCTTGCAACTCTTCGACCACTTCTGTCGCGTAGCAAGCAGGCTGGTTTCCGAGCTAAGAAACTGTTCATTGATTTCAAGTTGGACATCTCCAACTTTGGCTCGGCAGCCATCGAATGATAACGCAAATTGCCGAGCCACGATAGGGTTATAACCATCGAATTTTCTTATAAACGGGAGCCACCCAAATTTCTCCAGGTCTCTATAAGCGCCATGGCTTCTGTGCATAGTAGGGTTTGAATCGAACAAAACAATGCACAGGGTCGAAAAATGGTTACGGCTAACAACTGCAGCGCTCAAAGAGGCAAGGATTAATTGTATGCGTGCGAAGGTGGTGGGATTACCACCGCCATGCAGTGTATTAATGACTGAGTACAACGCTGTTCCATCCATAATCATAACGTTTAATCCATATGAATCGGCCAACCAAATAGTTTGGGCAGTGGTCAATGTATCAACTCGCCATGGTATATATTACATCAATGCGCCATACCATAAGTTAAAACCATTCAATCGAAACCCATAAAACAACATACCAAGCAATGATCCAAATCAAAACCCAAAGTTAAACAACGCACCATTGTATTAATCATTAAATCAAAAACAAACATTTAAACCAATGTTAATCCAATTGTGCCATCGTATAAGTTCAGACTTATTAAATCAAACCAAAAGTTCACCCGATCGTGATTTATAATTCAAACCTTTGTCATGCAAATCGAAACTCATATATTGATCATGCGCTCAAAGCATAATTATAATCAAAGTTTTATAAAACATTATGACCAAAGACTTTGTAAAATTGATAAGTCAAAGGTTTAAAACAATAAGGATCATGTCATATAAAACCAACATCAATCATGACCCTTAAAGAATCAAATGTAACCAATAAATTTGCATGCTCAATGGCTTATTAATCAAACAAATCCAAATGCGGAATCAAAGTAAGGGTAGGCCAGGGACATAGTTTGAAATAATACTCCAGCCACTTAATAGCAAACCAAAGGTAAGTGCTTTTCAACAGACGATAACAGTCCAAATAACGATGAAGGGGTTTTCACACTTTCAGTTGTGAAAACTGAATCGAAACCAAATTGTAATTGTCGCAAAATGAAACAAATGTCTAGATGCAAAATGCGATGATGATTTGTCATTTAGAAGACAATTAGGTGTAGGCAGATTTTTAGGGCAATTGAAAAAATTGAATTGGCTGCCAACAATGGCGACACACTGGGAGAGGCAGTTATCTCTGTCAAAAGAAATGAATTCAGATCAGGACAACAAAGAAAAATTCGACTTAAAACAACAACCAGAAAATCGTACTAACATCTTCATCTACTATCTTTTCCAGCGATGTTTTAAAAGATGCAAACCAATAACAGTCTTGAAGATCAGCAAGTCATGATTTTTATGATAAAATCTTCAATACTGTTGGCATGGCCACTGCTGCCAACAGGCATCCATAGCCTCGACAAGGTTTCCATTTAACCCACTCGGACATCTGTATCCTGTCAAGAAGTTCTAGATTAGAATAAAGGACTTTTTTTTTTTTTTAAAAAGAGGTTTCTTGTAATTTTACAGATTTTCATTTACCCGACATTGCTTCGCTGCCAGTAGGCCTGTTCAGTACCCCGACGAAGTTGTCTTGGCGCCATGCTTGCATTTACCTGCTGCCAGCGGATTTGTTTAGTATCCCGGCAGGTTTACAAACACTTCCCACAACTCTTATTAATATTTTTATTTTGTTTTTCTTTTATAAATAGCTGAGCGGGGTGACGCTGAAAAATCTAGATATTTTATCATATTTTTTCAGACCTCATCAATTTTTTATTTTTTTTTAGCACTGTCCTTTATTCAACTCCAGAAATGTTTTATTTCTAAAACAACTTACTTTGACAGGGAGACATCCTTTTGAGTCATTCCTTTACGGAAAAGGGACGACGTAAAAAGATAAAGATGATCATGACAAACTTCACTCAGAGATTGAAATTAGAAAACTTCTTTCAAACAGCAAAATTTTTCATCATCATTTTCATTTTTTAGAAATATTTCACTGATGTTCGTACAACCTTTTAGAAGTTATTTCAGCGAAGAGATTTTCCCATGGTCTTTGTCTGAATGGCTCAGTGTACAAGCATGCATATGTTTCAAAACACACCAAACTGATCAATAAAATCAAAATAAAAAACGAAAACAAAGGAAAAAATAAAAACGAAAGGAAATATTTACATAATATACAAGGATAAAATTTAAGCAAAGTATCTTTTTAGGGCTTGGCCATTCACCGGATAGGTGTCAGGCTGTCCTTCAAGATTCTACAAACGGAAGGAACTAGGACCCAACTTTTCAGCAATAAAAAATGGCCCAAGCCACAAATTTTGAAACTTGGTGTGTTCACCCTTCCCTTCGTGTGGTTTGTCCCACTTTAAGACGAGATCTCCTACTTCAAAATTTCTATCAGAAGCAGAATTAGAATCGAACCAGCTTTTAATCAGTTGTTGATGTTGATCTAATTTACACTTGGCTTGGGTTCTTACTTCTTCTAACTTCATCAGAGCGTTAACACGGCTCTCTAAAGGGGGACATTCTTCTTCTTGAACCTTTTGTGACAATTGGAGCGAAGGAAGAAGAACATGAGGTGGCAAAATGGCTTCTCTGCCATAAACGAGGAAAAAGGGGGAATTACCTATAGTGGCTTTGGGTGTTACTCTATCAGCCCACAATGCATTCAACAGTGCGTTGTGCCAATTCTTGTGATTTTCAGCCATGGTTCTCTTGATAATCTTAATCAAGTTCTTGTTTGTTGATTCTGCTAAGCCGTTGCCCTGGGGGTAATAACGAGCAGAGTACTTCATCTTTATTCCTTTTTCTAAGGCGAACTCACTCATCTCAAGAGAAGAAAAGTATGAAGCATTATCAAAGACTAGACAATCAGGGATACCAAAACGGGTGATGATATTCGAATTCAGAAAAGCGATCACTTGACTTGTGTTAACAGTTATTAGCGCAGCGGCTTCAGACCATTGAGTAAAGTAATCAGTGGCTGTCACAATATACTTGTGTTGTTGTGAGGATGGAGGGTTAATAGGACCAATGATATCAAGGCCCCATTGCTGGAAAGGAGAATCGACTGAAACGGGCTGCAAGGGGAAGGCTGGTTTTTGCAATCGCCCTGACGCTTTCTAACAAATAATACATTTTTGGCACAAGGCGTGGGCGTATCTAAAAAGTGTTGGCCAGTAATAACCAAATCTTAAGAATTTATGAGCAGTGGTATCGCCACCAAAGTGACCACCAACTTCTCCTGCATGCAACTCGAGAAAAACTTTCTTTGCTTCGTCTTTCTCAAGACAACGCATCAGAACGCCATCGAAATTCTGACGAAACAGTATACCATTAACTAGATGAAAGGAGGCAGACTTTAGTCTCAATGCTCTTCTCTTGGCAGGGTCAAGGTGACGGGGTGCTGATCCATGTTGAAGACAGTGTCTAATATCGTCGTACCAAGGACTCACTAGGTTTTGTGTGCAACAAATCAAACTATGATCGTGTTGTTCTAGGATTGACGTATCACTATCTTCTTGTTGTTCAGTTTCCGAATCAACTACCAACTTACACAACCCTTGGCCTCTCACGATCTAAGCTGGAGTGATTTCTAAGTCATACTCTTGTAAGGAGGTGACCCAGTTGGCTCTTTTCTCTCCTAACTCTTTTTGCACTAACAAGTTCCTAACGGCAGGGTAAGGGACAATGACCTTTGTCCTTGACTTCAAATGATAAGACCGGAAATGTTTAACTGCTTTGAACACAGCGTAGGCTTGCCGATCAACCGCTGGGTAATTAAGTTCAGTGCCTTTGAAAGCAGAGCTCATAAAGGCGATGGGCACTTCGTTGTTCTCAGAATTCTTCTGAGTTAGAACTGTGGCATAGGAACGATCAGAGGCAAAAGTATAGAGTGTAAAATCTTTAGAGAAATCAAGGCTCATGAGAGACGGAGCTTCTATTATGGCCTTCTTTATAGCGTTGAAAGCTTGATTTTCTGTGGGTCCCCAGTGATATTGGGTGTCTTTCTTAATCAGGTTTTGGAGAGGCCTAACCATTTCAGAGAAACTGGGGACAAATCTCCTCATGAAATTAATCTGGCCTAGGAAAGACTGCATGGATTTCTTGGAGGTAGGTGGGGGAAGTTTAGTGATGAATTGGGTCCTTTCGGGGTCAATAATCATTCCATCACTAGACACAATGAATCCTAGTAGTTTGCCCTATTCTACTGCAAAGATGGACTTCTTAGGGTTCAAAGAGATGTCGTATTTACGACAACGGAGCAGAACGGCTCGTAGGTGAGCTAGATGATCGTCTTTGTTTTTAGAATAAACGGTTACATCATCTAAGTAGACTACTATGGAGTGATTGATCAAGCCTCGGAAAGCAATATCCATTGCTCTCTGAAAGGTAGCACCAGCATTAATCAATCCAAAGGGCATTTTGCGATAAGTATAAGTGCCCCACGGAGTACGGAAGGTAGTTTTTAATTGGTTTGACGGAGACATCAAGACTTGGTTGTATCCAGAGAAACCATCCAATAAGGATAGCCTCTCGGAACTAGATACTTGTTGAAGTATCTGTTCCATGGGAGGGACAGGATAATTATCTTTATCAGATGCTTTGTTGAGGTTCCGGAAATCGACACAAAGTCGAATTTCCCCGTTTTTCTTCCGCACTGGGACGAGGTTGGATACCCATTGAGTGTGTCTAACAGGAAAAATTATTTTAGCACCTAGGAGTTTATTCAATTCTTTTTGTACAGTCGGTTCTAGTTTAGGATGCATTTTCCTCAGTTTCTGTTGGAAGGGCAAGGTTTGGGGCTTCATTGGGATGACATGCTGTATAATATTAGGATCGAATGTTTTAAGATCTTCGTAAGTCCAAGCAAAGACATCCTTAAATTCTTTAAATAATTTAACAAAAGCAGCTTTTTCTTGCTTAGAACATCCCAAGCCTAAGTTGATACACTGAGGGTTTTCACTAGTTCCTAAATTGACTTTTTCGTAAGACAACGAGGAACTATTGGTTTTACAATTGACCGTCTTTTTAAATTTATCTTCAAAATCATAAAACTTTTCTAGTCTAGCAACAGATTTGGGTATGGAATTTACCATGTCCGATAGAGCTTCAGGAGGTTTCGGATCAGGTATTACTGTAAAGTCATGCAAATTGTCGTCATGTGTTTGTTCATCTATCACAGCTCCTTGAAAGGTTTCCTCCATGTGTAGAAAGCTAATGATCTACTGATCATCATCAAATACTCTCCAGTTTGTGATATTATCAGGAACAGATGGTTGAAACAATAGCTCCACGGAGAATGCGTTTGGAGATAAGCCTTCTACAGAAAGAAGTTTAGAGGCAACATTAGCTAATAAATCTGCTTCAGTATTATTTAATCTAGGAATGGAATTTATATTAAATGCAGAAAATTTGTTTATTAAACTCCATACCTCAGACTGGTAACATTTGAGATGCGGGGAAAGACAATGTATAGAATTTCTCACCAGCCTGACCACTATCTCAGAGTCGCCGAATACAGTTAGATTTTGAATGTGCATGTCCAAGGCTTTTCTAAGACCTTGTAATAAAGCCTCATAATCTGCAATATTGTTAGTACATTCAAATTCTAATCTACAAGCCAATAATGTTTTGTTACCTGCTGGATCAATGATGATGCAACCTGCACCAGCTCCTTCTTTAGACTTGGAACCATCGAAATATAAAGACCAAATTTGATTTTTATCGGGATCACAGGACTGTTGGATAGAAGCTGTTGGTTGCGTGCATGATTTGATCTCAGATTGTTGTTGTGGATTGTTGATAGGTGATACTTCAGCCATGAAGTTTCCGAAGAAGGTGTCCATCCCTTGGACTTCAGGTGAATCTGCCGGAGATGTATATGGTTCATTGGGGTCATTCAAGTCTGTTACCGTGAACTTGAGGTAACGCTCACGATTCACTCTGATCTTGTTGGGCTTGCCATTTTCTGGAAGGCATAAGTGAGACCAGTCTGTTGCGAAGTAACCATGTAGCTGCTCCGACCAGTCCCTGCTCAAAAACATACCATACACTTTTGGAATATCCACCACAATTATATCAATAACTTGATGAACCTTTGGGTTAGACGATAATCTAATCAATACATTTTTCAGTTCGCCTATGACTTTAACATCCGTTCTATCAAGTTGTATAATTTTCAAAGAAGATGGTTCTACTTCGGCGTTAATCTTTTGGCAGACTGACCAAGGCATCACATTTGACGATGCCCCTGAGTCAACCAAACAATTATGCACATTTTTGTTGATGATTTCAAAGGTTAAAAGAAAAGGAGGTACATTCTTGCGAGCATTTAGAGATGTAACTTGTGATTTCTTACTCGCAGTTTCTAATGCTACTTTATCTACGTTAATGGTGTTATTTACATTATTAACATTATTTACATTTGGTACATGAAGGCTTCCTTTATCTTGAGGATCATGATTACTTTTTGTGGAAGTCTTTTGTGGGGCTTTACTTTGCACAACCTTATTACCATTTGTATTACCATTCTTGCCATTGTCTAGAATATTCTGCAACATCTTCTGTAACAAAAATGGAAATTTCAACAACTCAAAAATAGAAATGTTAGCCCGTAATTTTTTAAGATCTTCAACAACATCATAATCTAATTTAGGGCTAGCAT
>ML813516.1:163536-190488 GCA_009831015.1 Picea engelmannii | reverse complement strand
CCTTCATCTTCAATGTTCTTTGCTCCTTGGGGTTCATGGTGACAGGAAATTGCCCGGACCTCAAGTAGAATATAATATCTCCATACCATTCTGAATCAACTAATGGTTCTCCTACTGAAATTGAAATCATTCCATCGACCAAATCACCATTCGCGATAATCTTGCATAAACCTTGTCCTCTGATAGCCTTTAAAGGTTTAATATCGATATTATATTATTGTATCTTTTCCAACCAGTTAGCCCATTTTCCTTCTCTCAATTGTTGATTTAGAAGCATCTTCACTGGCGATGAGGGAACATAGAAAATAACACGAGAGTTCAATATGTACGTCTGAGAATGCACTACCACTTTTACAAGAGCCAAGGCTTGTTTTTCTAGTTTTGAATACCTCAATTCATAGTCATGTAGGGTTTTGATCATGAAACTCATTGAGAGTTCTTCAATTTTGGTATTCTTTTTAGTAAGAACAGATGCAACAACTGTCTCTGTAGTAAATAAATAGATGATGAAATCTCTTTGAAAATCTAGACTAATTTGGACTGGAGTTGTGGTGATTTCTCCTTTGATATTATTGAAAGCCTCTTGGGTATCCACTATCCATTCGAATCTCTACTCCCTTTTAAAAAAAAAAATTGATTGTCTTTACGATACTTGCATAGTCAGGAACAAACCTTTGCACAAAATTGATCTCACCGAAAAATGATTGGACTCCCATCTTGGATGTCGGGGGATTGAGTTCATTTATTGATTTAATTCTTTCTGGATCTATGTAAATCCCTTCCTTGCACACAATGTGTACCAAAAATTTTCCTTGAGTTACAACAAACAAACATTTCTTTGGATTTAGAGAGACACCATATAATCTGCATCTTTTAAAAACTTTTGTCAAATGATGGATATGATCACCCCTTGTTTTTGAATGCACTGTCAAGTCATATTGATAGTCTGCCATAAATTTTCCTATCTACCCACTGAATGCATGATCCATAGCCCTCTGGAATGTAGATCCAACATTCTTCAAACCAAAGGGAATTCTAGCATATGCATGTCTCCCAAGGTGTGATAAATGTTGTCTTTGCCCTATCTTCCTTAGCCACTAAGACTTGGTTATATCCAGAAAAACCATCCAACCTGGACATGCAGGATGATCCAGTAAATTACTAGAGAAGGAACTCCATATTAGGTAAAGGAAAGTTATCCTTTATGCTTTCTTTGTTAAGGTCTCTGAAATCAACACACATCTGGATTTCCTCGGTCTTTTTTCTTACAATCATAGTATTTTAAATCCAATTAGAGTGTCTAATGGGACACATTATTCCTGCCCTTTTCAATATCCAATTCAATATTTACCAAATGTTTCAATTTGGGATTCATCACCCTTATTTTTTGCTTCAGAGGCTTTGCTTCTTCCCTCAAAGGAATGATATATTGGAATATAGTTTTATCATAAGATTTCAAATCATCATAGGTCCAAGTGAACACATCAATGTATTATTTGAACAAGAAAACATATTGATCAACTTCCTTAGTGGTGCAATCAACTCCCAAGTTGACATATTTTGGGGAACTGTCAGTTCCAATATTGACTTTTCTTGTCTCTTGCACTTTTCAAATTGAAACTTCTTCAAGGAGATTCTTAGCATGATCATCTTTCGTAAAAAGAGATTCATATTGTATACAATCTTTGGGGACAACAAACGAGTGATCGTATTCATCATCATCGTTCAACAATTTTTTTCTAGTTGTTCATCATTCTCAAACACTTGCAAATATTTGATGTTATCGGGCACAGACGGTCAAAAAGCTCTTTCTACTTGGAAAGACGTTTTTCTTTGGATATCGTCTGGGTTTGACAAAGAGGTCACCAAGGCTAATGAATCTACCTTGTAATTTTTGTCCCTTGGAATGAAGGAAATGTTGAAGGAACCAAAAGATTCCATCAATTCATTTACTCTTTTGAAATATAACTTGAGTCTTTATTTCTTGATTTTATACTTCGGGGTGAACCGATTAATTACCAACTCAGAGTCACCAATCACAATTAGATGTTCTATTTTCATTTCTTGTGTGAGGACCATCCCTTCAATCAAGGATTCATTCTCTGCCTCATTATTAGTGCACACAACTCTAGTCTAATAGCATGTGGATGTACAATCTTACTTGGAATCATAAGAATAATTCCAAATCCATTCCCAGAGCTTGAACAAGGTCCATCGAATGACATCCTCCAATAGCCTTCGAACATACATTCTTGATTCTCCATGTCTTGCACTTGCTCTATGCTTTAGTTATGTTCCATGTCTAGGATATCATAGTTTCCAATCCCGACGTCTATATAATCCTCCATCAATTCATTGTCCTTCTTCTTGAAAGAGAAGGGTTTTCTAGGTTCATGGGGCACTTTAATCATTGCTCCTTCTTTTCCTAGCAACATCATACAACTTCCAATGTTCATTATATATCCTATGATCATAGATGTCCAATATCTTCCCAACACAACTCCATATACTGGAGGAAGGTATACCATAATAATATTGAAAACTGTAATGATATGGGGCGCTGTCATAATCCAAGCATAAAAGTCCTTGATTTCTCCATAAGATGACACTTTTCTAGAATCAATTGCATATATACTTTCATCGGTTTCATAATACTTGGTGCAACTCATGCCCAATGCCTCCATGCCCGCCAATTGCATGATATTATTTGTCACGCTCGTGTCAACTAAATAATTATGTAGTGCAACATCATGATTTTCAATAGAAATGTAAAAGGGTGGAATTTTACCTCTCAGCTTGACAATTTACTGGCTTGGGCTTTGTTTTGGACTGGTAACAATAGCTTCTGCTCTTTCAGATGGTTCGTCCAACAATTTCAAAATATTCTCTCTTTGCTGGGGAATCTTCATCACTTCTGTAAAGAGAAGGGTTATCATTAATTTACTCAAATCCTCTATGACATTAAATGTCATTTGAGTGGAGTTTGTCGTCATGTGTTCCTTTTACTTCCAACTCTATTTGTCAGTTTATCATTTTCTTTTTCTTTTTGGTTCTCTTTGTCAGAATCACATTTATTTTTTGGTCTATTTACAAATCCTTTTGTTTGGGCAACATTTTCTTGCGAGTTGGGATCAATGTCACCCTCTTCAAATATATACATGGATGTGTCACATCCATCCATATGTATAGTTTTAGAGATTTCATCAGGTGAGTAATAATTCTCTTGCTCAATTAATTGCTCGTCGTACACATTATCCAGAACATCTGCATTAGGAGTAGGCTTTCTGGGAACCCTTGGTCTTTGTAGATTATTCGTGTTTTCAAACCTCACTCTATTTTCTTGGGGAGGGTTCCTTCTTTTCTTTGGGATTGGCATTCTTGGATTTGCCACATAATTATCTCCCCTTCTCATTATCTCATTCTGTATTTGCTTAATAGTTCTATTCATCTGTGCGATTTCAATTCTTTGCTTAGTTTCCTGTGCCACCACATGGTCGACCTTTACATCAGGTATGGTTCCCTTGAAAAATCCTCCTCCCATTGTTTGGTTTTGAGCTGGCCGAGGCTTGAATTCTTCATTCTTTATTGAACTAGAATCTCCTTGATTATCAATACTTAATCCTCCCAACTACCTTTGTACTTTTCCCAATATAATGTCGGGGTCAACACCAATTTCAATCACAATTTCTTCCATATCATTGGATTTAGTCATTGCCTCATCCAAGGTATCCATTTGGGATGTTCTGATAGGACATTTCACATTCGGGGGCATTGCATTCTTATAACAACTGAGAATGATTGGGTCATTTGGTATTTTATCTTTTGGAATCCTACTGAAGGTTTTATTGAACCTGAGATTAAAATCTCGTATCCTTTCATTCTTCCTCAAACCAATCTGGGTGAAATCGATGAGAAGGGTATGATAAACAATTGGAGGGATGAACATATTCAGGAACATAGCTTCAAGGTTATTAAATGAGTGAATAGATCTACTAGGTAATGTCATATACCATTCATACGCTCTTCCTGATAAGGTTTGTAGAAACAACCTTACCATGACATTGTCATACTCAACACGATGAAAATCATAAACATCAAGAAATAAGTACATATGCCTCTGTGCATCGATTGTTCCGTCTCCAAAAAATTCCTTCAGGGTCCTTTTAGGGAGAACATGGAGATCATGTTGCTCACCTATAAGATTCAGAGGGGAATCTCTTACCCTCCTTCTATTTTCAAACCTTGATTTCTACTGATTTGTTTCAACATCTCTTCCACCTCCTTCTCTCTCCTCATGATGCTCATCTCAGGGTTGTTCATTTCTTTCTGCCATATCCAGAGAGATTCTAGGGATAGGATTTTCACTTCTAAGAATAAAGTTTTGCTTGCTTTTGCTTCTAGTAATGGGTCCCTTGTATTCATCCAAGTTCAATCCCGACCTTATTCTTGTGCTGCTCTAGCTAGCCTTTGATTTCTTTGGTCTTGTCACTCTTCTCTCATCTGTCTCTGGAGGATTTCTCTTTCTTCTTCTTGGACTAAGATTTGCCAAGACCTTTATAACTCTTCTTGGATCTTGACTGTTGTTATTACTTGATTGTATAACTAATGTAAGATGCTTCGTTGATTGTTCAATCCAATTTCTAAGGGGGTATGATCAACCTGGGTCAAAGTCATATATTGTTTAAAAAAAAATGCTCGACCAGGTTCCAAATTTCAACTCATTCCCCAGTATGGTCGCCAAAAATGTTGACACTTGAATCTATTAAGACCAAAACGACAACCTCACGAGGATGTAAATACCCTTGCATTTTTATAGAGGCGGTACTCCTATTTATATTTTCTTGGGATTTCTATATATTCAAAATGTGGGACTTGACATAATTTTGTCGCAGTAATTGAAAGAAACATAAATATTGAGAGAAAATAAAAGGATTTTTTTGTTTGTTTTCTTTTCAAATAAAGTTCTTGAGAAAGGACCTGGAATCACACACTTCACACATTTAAAGTAAATAAGCTTAATTTCCTCACATCCATCATAGTTTATGATAAAGATTTATGATGACATAAAATAAAAAGAAGATGATCCGCATGCATAAGAGAACTTTAACAGAGTGGACACATGGGAAGCTCAAAAAATGATAATGATAGATCAACCTCAAATAATTTTTATTCTAAAAATAAGGTTACAAAGCACAATCGAGATTGTTACCAAAGTAGCTCTCTTGAAATTTCTAAAAAATATATAGTCTATTACATATTATTTGAAATTTTAAATGTGTTTGTCTTAAAGACTAGGATTGGGGCTCCTTTGGACCATAAAGAAAATAAATACAAGAAATAAGCTTTTAGAAGGAAGACAGTGGCCGGTAAAAGAACAACAATACCTGGTAAGAAGAAAAGAGGAGTTATCAGTCTTCGGTTAAACCTTTCTAATGAAAGAGGTGGAATAACTGGATGAAGGACTTGATAAAGAAAAAGAAGGATATGATCAACATAAACTTACTATGATGGTATCTCATGATTTTACTTGCTTGATGATGTTCTTTTATCATGTTCATCAATGGTTACAGGAACCGTCTCAACTGCTTCTTGCCCTTCATTTGTCAGTTTATCGATAGCTTTATTGAACCATTATTCGATGTAACTTTTCATTGATTCCAAGATGATTTCATGCCGTATTTTGATGTTGAACAACTCACCCTCCAAGTCTCTTAGATCAAGGGACATTCCATGTAATGCTTCTTCAATATCTTGATTTTTTTTTGGAGTAGTCCACTAGCCAATTGTCTATGTCGTTCTCATTATATTCAAGAAAGCATTACAAAGCATTACCTTAGAAATTTTCAATTGACAACCCTTTAACGATATGAACTTTCTCATCAAACTGTTGCTTTGTTAGGAACAATGAGTTGAGGATCAATTTGGGATCTTGGACTTCGTTAGTGCATCCAGCTAGGTCCACCTCTGTGAGCCTTTTGAATAGTTCTTCCCTCCTTGATATGGCTTGGCTGCATGCTTGAACAATG
Organism: Picea engelmannii; assembly: GCA_009831015.1. Classification (NCBI taxonomy): domain Eukaryota; kingdom Viridiplantae; phylum Streptophyta; class Pinopsida; order Pinales; family Pinaceae; genus Picea; species Picea engelmannii. The sequence goes on along the minus strand of ML813516.1, from coordinate 184,462 downwards.
TTATTCAAGTTTTTTATCTTTTCTTTCCAGCACATGTTCAACTATTTAATCCGACTTGGAGAAAGAATATCCTCCTCTCTTCTCCTTATCTTTGTCATGTTGGAAACTTTAACAACAAAGGGTAACACAACATCAAGGTAAAAAACTTCTTCATTTTTTAGCTCGGCTTGCAAATACTCATGAAAGGAATGTGCCCTCGAGCCAAAATAAATCATGTTCTTTAAAATTTTCCAAGCTTTTGTGATCAATGCCATTCTTTTCTTGATATTATTTTCCACATAGCTCCTGGCTGTTGTCAGTAATCTTGAGGATCCTTTTAATTTAGCAGTGAGCATGGTGGGTCCAACAATTTCCAAAGGGTTGGAAAGGAGTGAAAGAGGAATTAAGGTCTCTTCCAGTTCCTTAATCATCTCCTTTAACTTTGTATTTTATGCTTTGAGACCTACAATGGAGTCATCCAATTTATCACCAATTTCTCTATGGATTCTAGAAATATGAGAAGGACACATATTTCTTAGGTTAAAATCTGAATGAGATTTCCATTTTTTATTCTTCACATCACTCTTCTCAATGATTAATTTCTTAGATTCGCTGTCAAAGATATTGCTCTGAAATACAAACGACTCTTCTTCATCAAAGGTCTCATTCTCAATAATTTCCAACGATGGATTTTGGTGGGCCGTGCCTCCTCGTTGATCAATGTTAGGAAACATTTTCTTGATGTTAGCCTCAAGCTCCATATATTCGAGGGAGAATTTGTTGATGTCACTTTTGACGTGATGTTATTCTTCCTCTTGTACAATATTCTTCCTCTTCTTCCTCAGAGGAAGTTTATGTGAGATTTCAATTTTTCCCGAAGGGGGGTTCTTTTCTCCTCTGCCTGAACTACTATTGATCACTTTTCTAGATGGGTGGGCCACTGGAGCACTGCTCTAAGATGTTGTAGCCTTAGGATTAACAATTGGGGATTGGGAACTCTTCTCATTGGGACCCTTTCCTTTCTGTTTGTAAAATTTATTGGTACTGAGTACTGTCTCCAAGTCGCCAACATTGAGAGTAGGAACGCCCAAGTTATTATCTTCTTCTTCTCCTAGAACAATATGGATAAATGAATTGCTAAATCCCACTACTAACATATGTTCCACAAAATTTCTGTTAGGTTCAAACCCTTTTATCCTTTCAACATACATGAGATTCAGATTATGGAAGTGGTTTACAAATTCATCGATTTTGTTAATATTTTTGAATACAAAGTCCGCAATTTTCCAAGGCAAGGGTATGAATTGTTTTTTTCATTTCTCATGAAAAAAGTGCAGCCAAAAAATTATATTGCCTTGCCACCTTTGTAATAAAAATTCTATAAGCTATATGACATGGAAGAAAGGAAGGATTTTCCTTAGCGTCAAAAATCTTGATAAAATTCTAATTTTCCATTTTCTCCAACGTCCCCTTTTTATCCAGGAATTGACTTTCCTGGGTTGTAGCCTCCTTCTGGTTGTATCCAGAGAATTGGGGATTTGGAGCTTCCCTCATGTTGTAGCCTGAAAAGCTAGGGTGTTGGAGCCTCCTTCCAGTTGCAACCGGAAAACAAAGGAAGTTGGTGCTTCCAATGAATGTAATTCTTAAAGACATATAAGAAAAAAAATTCTGTGGTTTTCTCCCGCTTTGGGTTTCCACATAAAATAATCGTGTACTGTGTATGTGTATGATTGCTCATTTGTTCATTGTTTATTTACTGTGAAACTATTGGATGATAATGCTACATTGATATAACACTTGCATTTTATGGTGAAAATGGATTAAATTGATCTATTACTGATTTACCCCCCCTCTCAGTAATCCAACAATTGGTATCAGAGTAGGTTCCTTCAGAAATCAATTTAACACTGAAAGGTAGATCATGGAGAGCAACAACATGTATAAAAATGGAATACCACAATTTGATGGACATAAGTATGCATTTTGGAGCAGAAGGATGAAAACATATATACATGCATAAAGATTTGAAATTTGACAATCAATTGTAGATGGATACAAAGAAACAACAGTTCCGTCGACAAATGAAAGAGCAATAAAACTCTGTCAAAATAATTCCAAAGCCACAAATGCACTTCTGAATGGTCTTTGTGAATCGATATATACCAAATTTATACATTGTAAATCCACTAAAGAGATTTGGGACAAGCTTCAAAATATTTAAGAAGGAGATTCAAAAGTCAAAGCAACAAAGCTTCAAACTTACAGAGGTTAGTTCGAACAACTAAAGATGAAGGAAGATGAGAATATTGCAGCTTACTTCTTATGAGTCAATGAAACAGTAAATGCAATCATAGGATTGGGGGAATAAATTAAAGAATTTGTAATTGGTCAAAAGGTACTAAGATCTCTTCCTATGAGATTTGATCCTAATATATCAATACTAGAAGAAAGATAAGATCTAGACTCAATAAGCATGGACAAACTACATGGAATATTCACAGCATATGAAATGAGAACTGAACAGGAAAATCCAGATATAAAAGAACCAAATTTCAAAGCATCCAAAAGGTCAAAGCAAAAGGGAAAGCAAAATGAAAAATAACATAGAAACAACAGTGACATCTCGAAAGATGATGAAGAAGTGGCCAAATTTTGTAGAATATTGAACAAGGGAACCAACGATAGACATAAAGGTAAGATTCCATTGATTTGTTTTAATTGTGATGGTATTGGTCATTTTGCTAACAAATGTCGTCATAAGAAAAATAAGAGGAATGATGAAGATTACTCAAATAGAAAACAAATATATAAAGACAAAAGAACCATAAAGAAAGCTTTCAAGAAAATCTTTTGCACCAAAGAAGACATCTCCTCATCAGATGAAGATGAATTCAGTGATAGTGAGATAAAAATATTTCTATTCATGGTAGTAGAAGACTCTGATAAAGAAGACACCGAAAAAGAATATGAAGAGGCAGAAGTTGACTACCAAGAAGAATTGTTGACTACCATAGAAGTTATAAGAAGAGAAAAGAAGGTAAGCAAGAAGCTACAAGAAGAACTAGATAAGAAAGAAGACACTCAGGAACTAGAACAAATGATCACAAATTTGAAGGTTCAAATAGAAGAAGATAAAAGAATTGAAGAAGCACTCAAATAATAACTAGAAGAGAGAGAAAGGATCATTGAAAATTTGGAAGCAAATATTGTCACATTAAGAAAGGATATTCGAAATAAAATTATGCAGAACAACTCAAAAATTTTGGATGATATTATTAGCAGTAAAAAGCCTCATCATGACAAGACCGAACTTTGATACAATTAGACATAAAAGGGATCAAGCTCCAAAACAACAGAACAAGAAACAGATCCAAAAATCTATGCAGAAACAATCAAAGGGGATATGAAGACCTACAAAGAAGATTACAGGGACAATCCTCAACTGAGAAGATTTAGATTTCAGAATCAATGACCGTCAGATAGGCCTATAGAAGAAGAAGGATTTAGAAGAGCAACTCCTTTCAAAAGATCTTCAACTCCCAGGTATCAAACTATCTTTTTTGTTTTATGTTATGCATGCAATAATTTTGGACATAAAGCTATGAATTGTAGACCTAACAACATGAAGATAAACAACTTTGAAAGTCATACATAAAAGGGTTATCCAAGAAGGCCTAGTGAAACACAGAGAAGAATTTACAACATGTTTGAATCATTGAGCACTAAAGTGGAATGATACAAGTGTAACAACTTTGGACACATGGCCAAAGATTGTAGAATGATAGTTCCTCCTATAGAACCACAAGAGATCAACAACAATCACAAACAGGAACCTCAGAAGAGAACACGGATAAGAAACCATAATCAATATAGAAATGAAGAATGCACACTCGCTCTACAAGCTAAGTAGAAGAAACGTGGTTGGTATATGGAAAGTGGATGTTCAAAACACATGACATGTGATAAAGATAGATTTCTTACATTAAGAAAGGAAAGAAATGGACCAGTCTCCTTCAAAAATGATGATTCAGCTAAAATCATTGGAAAATGCACAATCAAAATTGGAAACAAGAACACCAAGGTAGAAAATCTTCTACTAGTAGAAGATATGAAACACATTTTTATAAGTGTGAGTAAAACATGTGACCAAGGTCATAAAGTTAGTTTCAATTCACAAAATTGCGAGATAAGAAAAGAAGGTTCAGGAAAATTGATTGCAACAACTACAAGAACTTAAAGAAACATATATTTATTAAGTGAAATTGGAAATGAAAAGTGTTTTCTAGGAAAGGAAGATGAAAGTTGGCTATGGCATAGAAGAATGGGTCACATACACTTTGATAACCTTGTCAAAGTAAACAAAAATGAAGCAGTTAGAGAAATGCCCCAGATCACGAAACCAACCAACACTTTATGCAAGCATTGTCAACAAGGAAAACAAACAAAGACCATGTTTAAATCAAAGGAATATTCAACGACAAGACCAATGGAAATTGTGCATACTGATCTAGTTGGACCAACTACAACAAAGAGTTTAAAAGGTGAGAAATAATTTATGTTATTAGTTGATGATTATACAAGAATGAATGCAGTTTGCTTTCTTAGGAATACGTCATAAGATTTTGAAAACTTCAAGGTCTACAAGGAAATGGTTGAAAATGAAATGGATTCAAAAATCAAATGTTTAAGATATGATAATGGAGGAGAGTTCACTTCAAAGGAATTTATGGACTACTACAACATGCATGGAATAAAAAGGCAATTCTCTGTTGCTAGGACATCTCAACAGAATGGAGTTGTTGAAAGAAAGAACATGACAGTACAAGAAATGGCTCGAACAATGCTAATGGATTCTAACTCGACATATATCTTTTGGACACATGCAATGCATACAACGGTTCACGTTCAAAACATAGTAATGCTCAGAAACAACACTGAAAAAATGCTCTATGAGCTAGGGAAAGGAAGACCGACAAATGTGAATCACTTCAGAGTATTTGGAAGAAAATGCTATATCAAAAGAGAAGATGGCAGAATGAGAAAGTTTGACTCTCGTGTGGACAAAGGAGTACTTGTTGGTTACTAAATTACAAGGAAAGCATACATGTGTTACAATAAGAGGTTGAAAAAAGTTGTGGAAAGCATCAATGTAACATTTGATGAAACATGTGAACGAGAAATAAATGAAGAAGAAAATGAATCAATGGAACAACTTTACGAAGAATAAGTATAAGATGAAGAAGAAGTAGAAGGGGAAAATGAAGAGGATCAGACAAAAGTAGAAGAGAAAGCTCAACAAGTGCTTCCAAAGACACCTAGAAAACGAGTATAGAAGAATCATCCTTTAGATTAGATTATCCGAAACAAAGATGCAGGAGTTGAGACTAGAAGAAGAATCCATTCACAAGAACAAACACATCTAGCACTCTCATATACGATTGAACCAAACATTTTTGAAGAGGCCAACAAGGATGAACTTTGGAATAAGGCCATGGATGAAGAATTGGATCAAATAGAGAAGAATGACACTTAGGAATTGGTTCCAAGACAAAAGAATAAGAATGTGATTGGCACAAAGCAGGTATTCAAAAAAAAATTGATTGAAGATGGATAGGTTACAAGGAACAAAGCTAGATTGGTATGTAAAGGATACACACAGGTTGAATGAATCGACTTTGAAGAGACATTTTCCCTAGTTTTCGGAATGGAAGCAATCCGATTGATTTTAGCTTATGCATGCTCCAAGAATATTAAAGTGTATCAGATGGATGTGAAATCAACTTTTCTGAATGGGGAACTTGAAGAAGAAGTCTACATCAAACAACCAGAAGGATTTCAGTTGTCAGAGAATGCATATTACGTGTGAAAATTGAAGAAGGCCTTGTATGGTCTAAAACATGATCCTAGAAGAAGGCCTTGTATGGTTTAAAATAGGCTCCTAGAGCATGGTACTATAGAATGGATAAATATCTACAATAGGTAGGGTTCAGAAAAGGAAGTGCAGACAACAACCTCTACATCAAGGTAACTCAAGATAGTATTTTATTAATTGAAGTTTATGTTGATGATATTATTTTTGGAAGTAATGATGACAGGTTAAGCCAGAAATTTGCAAAGGATATGCATAATGAATTTAAAATGTCATTACTTGGAGAACTATCCTTCTTTTTGGGTCTTCAGATACATCAAAGCAACCAAGGAATTTTTATTCTCAAACTAAGTATATCAGAGAAATGCTAAAGAGGCTCAGAATGGAAGATTGCAAACCCATTACCAATCCTATGCAAACCAGTTGCAAGTTGAGAAAAGATGATGATTCAAAGTCTACAGACCAGAGGAAATACAAGTCAATGATTGGTAGCTTAGTATATGTGACAACATCCCGACCAGATGTAATGCAGGCAATTGGACACGTGGCACGATTTCAAGAAGCACCAAAGTAATCACATGTATTAGCAGTGAAGAGGATTTTTAGATATATCAAAGGAACAAAAGAGTTTGGATTATGGTATCCAAAAGGAAGGATCTATCACTTATTGCCTACACAGATGCAGATTGGGTAGGTTGCATCGATGACCGACGAAACACTAGTGGAGAAACGTTCTACTTGGGTGAGTGTTTAGTATCATGGCTAAGAAAGAAATAATCATAAGTATCCTTACCTACAACCAAATCATAGTATATTGCAGTAGCAACATGTTGTACACAGGTTCTATGAATGAAAAAAACTCTGACAGATATACAGGTTGAGTATGATGAGCCCATTCCAATCTATTGTGATAATACAAGCACCATCAGTATCTCAAAGAACCCGATGATGCACTCCAAGACGAAGCACATTTCAATCAAGTATCACTTTCTACGGGAACAAGTTGTAGAGAAGAAAATCAGAGTTGAATATGTGGGCACAAAAGAACAAGTGGAAAACATCTTTACAAAACCGCTTCCACAGGAAGCCTTTGAGTATCTTCGCCAGAGACTCAGAGTAATTTCTACTCCAAAATGAATGCTTTTGAATGCTTATCTTATATGTCTTATATTTACACGAGGAAGCACCATAGAGAGGAAAATTCAGGTTCGAAGATCCGTTTTAGGAAGAGTTCAGTCATAGGGAGTATCCCTAAGGACATTTTAGTTAGGAGGAGAATCCCCAGATGGAAAGATACCTTTTCCATTGATGAAAAAGGGGAGAGATTTATCAGATGCAGAGCATAGAGGCACGGTTCCAGGGGGAGCGATGGTCACAAGGAGAGCATGAGTGGCATGAATTCAATATTGCATCAAAGTGTTGCCATCAATGCCAAAGAAGGAGATTGTTGATTAATTGGGTTGGTTGTCATTGATGTCAACCCTTGAAGAAAGTCTGGTAGCGAATTCCGGTAGCACAATGGTTTGGGTAATGGACCGAATTTTGTTTGATGGATAATGATATGAGTTTTGATATATTTTCAGGGAATACTATTCTATATGGATAACACATGTCATTCCATTTCCGGTGGTATGTGGAACATCACGTAACTCCTCACGGTTAGAGAGTTATGGCCATGTAAAGTTAGAGAACCCTCATGAGTCATCTAGAATCCCCAAAAGGTCAAACTAGTCAAAGTGGTTGCAAAGAAGAAATTATTTAAATAATAAAGTTAATGGAGAAATTACTAAGTGGAAAAGTGGTTAGAAGTGGGTTATCCCTAAAATAAGGAAAGTGGGTTAAGATGGTTAGAAGGTAATTTAAATAATAAAGTGAAGTGATGAGTGTACTATAAGTCAAAGTGGATACAAAAGAAATTATTTAAATAATAAATTTAATGGAGAAATTGCTAAGTGGACAAGTGGTTAGAAGTGGGTTAGCCCTAAAATAAATAAAGTGGGTTACGATGGTTAGAAGGTAACCCCTTGATGAAGCTACATGAAAGTATAAATAAGAGGCGATGGTCTCTCATTTTTAATCACACTTGAGCATATTGAATATATACAAGTGACTGAGGTAACTAAAGGATATCTAAGCCGAATTCTAGAGGGAAGGTGAAGTAAAGAAGGATGAAATTCAAGGGAGAATAAATTCTTTTGATGATGCTTTCTAAGGTATGTTATTTACAGGTCATCTCACCATTTTCACAATATTTTTTTTTCTAGAATGATTCAGACCGTGAAATTGGGAGGCCGTTGAGGAAACATATACAAGTATATGTGATACAAATTTCATCTTGTGGGTCGTTGTATTTTTGGAGTTACACTCCGTGGAAAATAGGGTTTGTGGCTAGTCCCGAAACTAGTCTAAAACAAGTGTTTCGGGTAAAAACGTCATAACTTCTTCATAACAGATCCAAATTCAGTAAGACAAAATTTATTGGTTAAAGTACAATATCTAGTATTCTGTGTACAATTTTCAGATCCATACAACAAATATTCCGTGCCGAGAGCTCTCTACAATTTCGCTCTATAGAATAAGCCAAAATTCAACAAGGTATGTCATTTTTTCTATAACTGCTTTTCTGAGAGGTTCCAAGTAGTGAAATTTGGAGGAATTGCATAAAAGACACTGAAGAACATTGTGTACCATTTTCAAATATTCATTCATTACAGGTACATAACACTTATTATTATTCCAAGTTAGGGTTTTTGACTAATCCAAAATTAGTCATGTGAGACTCAAGTAAAGTTTGATGAAAATGCTAGTCTCTTGTTGTTAAAGTTAAAGAAGGTTTGCAGACATGTGATCATATACAAAAAGTCTATTACAGAGTTACAAATAATATTTGGATGATGAAATTGATGAGGGCTTTTGGTTGAGGTACATGTTGGGTACATGGTTGAGATAAGTAGTTGATGAGTTGGCACATACATGAGGTGTATAGTTGATGATGTTGGTACATATTGATGAGTCATAGTTTATGTGTATTTGATGCATGATTGGTACATATTTGGTGCATGGTTGATGCACTTTTTTATTTGTATAGGTTTGATGAATTTTTTTATGGTACAGGTTGATGTATGGTACATGTTGGCACATGTTATTTTTACATGTTGTTATGGGTTGATTACAGGTTTATTGGTACATGTTTACAGTGGTATATCTCACAATAATAGTGTGACAGTGGTTCCATCATTCTACTTCTACGCCAGGGAGGTTGGACAGGGTAAGGACAGGTGGTTGTAGCCACCTTCCGGTTGTATCCAGAGAACATAGGGGATTGTAGACTCCTTCTGGTTGTAGCCAGAGAATTGGGGAGTTGGATCTTCTCTTAGGTTGTATCCTGATAAACTAGGGGGTTGTAGCCTCCTTCTTGTTGTAGCCAGAGAATTTGGGAGTTGGAGATTCCTTCAGGTTGTATCCTGAGAAACTAGGGGGTTGGATCCTCCTTCTAGTTGCATCTGGAAAACAAAGGAAGTTGGTGCTTCCAATGAATGTAATTCTTAAAGACATATAAGAAAAAACATTACGTGTTTTTCTCCCGCTTTAGGTTTCCACGTAAAAACATTGGTGTACTGTGTGTGATTTCTCATTTGTTCATGGTTTATTTACTCTGCAACTATTAGATGATAATGCTACATTGATATAACACTTGAATTTTGTGGTTAAAAAGGATTGTATTTCTCTATTACTGATTCGCCCCCCTCTAAGTAATCCAACACAACCCTCAACATCCAAGTAATTGATATGTCGATGAGTAACTATTCAATTATTTTAGGAAGAGATCGACAAGCCTTAATTGGTGTATACATTTCACTTGATGGAAGACATTTTTCCGTCCCTCAAAAAGGAAAGAACATTATAGTCCTTAGGGAAGGAATAATTTCATCATATATAGAGAGCGTTCCCCAAAGATTTGGGAGTGTACTGTATCTTTGTTGATGAGGGTAACACTATGCTTGAACCAGTTGATTTTGATGATGGCATGTGGAACATGCATTTTGATGGCTCATGTTCAAATGAAGGTAATGGAGCCAACATCATTCTATATTCTCCTATAGGTAAAATCCACAATTTCTCTTATAGGTTGGCATTTGCTTGTACAAACAATGTCACCGAGTTTGAGGCCTTATTGTTAGGCATTAAAAATGCATATAACCTTGGTTGTGGCTACCTTACAGTTTTTGGTGATTCTGAACTTGTTGTGAATCTTGTACGTAAGATTTATTCACCAATCAATAAGTAATTTAAACATTATACTCAAGCTGTTTGTATGATCATTTCAAATATGTTATCATTTAACATCATTCATGTTAAGAGGGAACTTAATTCAATGGCTGATAGGCTAGTTGTTTTTGCAACATCCCCTACCTAGAAAATTTTACCTCAAAGTACTGATTGTACATTTCAATATTTATATCATCCTCACATCCCTGATAATGTAGAATCATGGCAAGTTTTCCCGAGTGACGAAGGAATTTTCCCTTTCATACAAAATGATATGTTTAATCCCAAAGAAATCATCTCTATTGAAGATGAAAAATTTCCTAAAGGCTTGACTCCTCTCTAAAGTTCATTTTTGTCAAGTGAAGTAGGAAACAAAGAAACAAATAAGGAAGAGGAGTCTAAAAAGGAAATTTGTTGATACCATTTCCTTGAATATTGGGTCGTCCGAAACTCTAAATATCATTAAATTAGGTGCCCAATGTTCTGATGAAGAAAAAACGAAATTCACAGAATTACTCCGTGAATTTCAAGATGTTTTTGCATGGTCATACGAGGATATTTGTGGTTTTGATCTTGCTCTCATACAACATGCCATTCCTATCAAGGAAGGGGAAAAACCAATTAGGAAAAAAAATAACCTATTAACCATGCGCCCGGAGCCACAATTTGAAAATAATTGGAAAAATTGTTGAAAGCTAATATAATCTTTCCAGTTAACTATTTCAACTAGGTTTCAAACCTGGTTCATGTTCGGAAAACTACTGGCCAGATCTGATTATGTGTCGATTTTTGCACATTGAATAGAGTAAGTGTCAAAGACCATTTTATGCGTCCTAATATGGAAATGATGTTACAACAAGTTGTAGGGTCTCAAATGATGTCCTTACTTGACGATTTCTCCGGGTATAATCAAATCAAGGTGAAAAGGACTGATAGGTATAAAACCAACTTTACCACATGCTAGGACACATTCGCTTATGAACACATGTCTTTTGGATTATGTAATGCAGGTGCCACCTTTCAAAGAGCTATGCAGATAGATTTTGATGATATAATCAGTAAGATTATCCAAGTTTGTCTTGATGATTTGAATGTTTATTCCAAAAACTGGTTGGATCATTTTGGGCATCTTAGAAAATTTCTCCAGCACTACAGAAAATTTGGCGTTTCTTTAAATCCTTCCAAATCTATTTTCGATGTCATGAACGGAAAGCTCCTCTGTTTCTTATTTGAGGATAATTATAGATCCCTGTAGGATTACTTCCATTCTAAACGTCCCTTCCCTCACCTCCAAGAAACAAGTTCAAGCTTTCATGGGAATTATTAATTTTGTCCGTAGTTTTGTTCCTAATTTTGTTGTCATGGTTAAAACAATCCATAATCTTATGAAGCAAGATTGTTCTTTTTCTTGGACAGATGACACAAAGAATGATTTCCTTAGGATTAATAAAGAAAGTAGCTCTGCACTGGTTCTGTCGAAACTGAATTTTGAAAAATGATTTGTCATATATACCAATGCCACCAAGGAAGAAATTGATCTAGGTGGATATTGGTGGCCACCCACCTATTCCAATTGGCTCCTCGTGTCCATTTTTGATCAACACGTCTTTCTGTACTAATTTATAATTATGAGTTCTACAATTTTGAAGTTGTTTGAAGCCTCACACATTCTCCATGTGGATAAGGGTGGCCTCTCACTTAATCCAACTGGCTTATTTTGTATGTTTTCATGTCAACACATCTTGTTATACTTTTAGGGCTATTTTGGGGCCCCAACAATTATTTTTTTGGATTGCCACTGTCAAACTGTAGACGAAGTTTGAGCCTGATGGCAGAATTTGTAGTTCTCTGAAATATCTTTCCAATGGGCTATCACGTGCCTAAAATAGATGTCATATGCAAAAGTTATGACCCTAGGAAGTTGAGGTACCAAATTACACCAACTTACCCATAGGGCCCACATGACTTTTGGCGTTTCACCTTCCAAGGTTAGGTTTTTGGATGTCTAGGGTTTTTGAATTCATGAGTAATATGAAAAGGGCATATGGAGACTCATTGTAATCCATTCTACTTAGACAGATGCACGTAGCAACCACATCTCTTCTCAGAGATAGATACCACCATTCGAGCAAGTTTCAATTTTGCAGTTTCAACCTATTTCATTATTTAATAGAAGATATTGTTCACTAGAAATTTGCATTATTCTTCCTATCTCTGCGTTTATTGTATTATGTCTGTTAATTAGTTTGTTCCACTCCTAAATCTAGATCATTGGTATCAAAGCTATCTGCTCTTCATTTATTTTTCTTCGTGCATGTCCCCAACAAGGTCTGGGTACAAGAAGTTGGGACTTGAACCCATCGAGCCATTACCAAATCAACTGGGTCGAGCCCAAAAACAACCCATGGGAGACGAAAAGAAATATGATGGAGCAGGAGATCCTATTAAAATGTTTCTCGAGTAAGCCTTCATGCGACAAAGGAACCAAATGATGGAAAACTTCGCATAGATCCTTCAATGATTTCCCATGGGAGAAGCATCTTCATCAAGCAGCCATGCAACCCCCTTCAAGGTATAGGTAAATTTTGATATTCCATTATTTTAAGGACTGATAGATGCGGATGCTGTAGATAAATGGTTGAATCTACTCAAAGGATATTTTTCAGTCCACAATTTTTTCGATAGGGAAAAGATCACGTTTGCACTCCTCAAGGCCATTCCCCATGTGAAAGACTGGTGGGATACTTACTCTGAGCAAAGGTCCGTGGAGGAATATTCAATTTTTGTGGTGTCCCCTACATGGGATTCCTTCTAGGATGACATCAAAGAACAATACTACCATGTTGGAAGCTACGAGGACTAGTACATAAGATCGACCACCCTACGTCAAAAAAAGGACCAGACAATACCATACTTCACCAATATTTTCCATACCCTACGCACCAAATTGGGTATCAAATATTCTGAGCGTCATTTGTTGCTCAAATACCACAACTATTTGCATCGATACTGTAAGCACTTGGTAAATTTACTAGAGGTTGAAATAGAAGAAATCTACAAAGGTAACTTTATCCAACCACTTTTAAAGCTGGGAATCTAGCCCTTCCAGCTTCAAAGAGGGATCTCTCTATATGATTTAGCTTTGTTTTTAACTTCAGATGTTAGGCTAGGTAAATAAACAAGTAGGTTTTGTTGTAAAAGAGTTTTTGAATTGGTTGAGACAGTCTACACCTCCATTGGGCTGTGGGGTCTGTGTTATAACAAACACGAGATACAAACCATACATGTAAAGGAAAACTTCCACAGGGCGAGATAATATACTCACTGGATCTTTAATAGTTTAAATGATGGACAGAAGAAAAGATGAGAGAGATAATTCAACTAAGAAGCAATTAAGAATTCCTTAATTGAAAACCTCAGAAGATAAACATTAAAACCTTTAAAGTCGAAAACAGGGTATCTAAGATAAATCCTGCAACATACGTTACTTTTAAAGATTAGTTTCAGACAACAATATGATCACAAAGCAAGAAAAACATTCAACTTAGAGAAACACGTCACCCGTGAATACACACAAGAATTCTGTAAAAGTGCTTCCTCTTTACTAATGGCAGATCTCTTCAAATATGATTACAGTCTGATAGCGTCAGGGTGTAAAGATCAACAACCCTCAATACTTCAAAAGGTGAAGTATTTATAATTCAAATTACAAACATTCCTGTCATAACTGATCAGGACGTGCTCATTCTATTTTTAGTCTAACTAATTTAACTAATAAAAACTGCTTGATGACTTGGTACAACTGCATGCGGAATTTCTAGGGTAGGTCGTTGGCGAGTTTCCTGTGCAACCTCTTCTGACTGAACAGGTGACTGGATAGGGACAACACATCTTCTAATCGAGTAGATCGCAAAGTTCCTCCCATTTGAGATGATTTGGCACTGTGACTTTGAGTAATCTCCGATACACTTCATCCATATCTGTATACTTAGAAAATGTGGGCTTAATGAGGAATATGTATCGAATCTCGTGTTGGATACTAATATCCAATTGCAGGGCATCCATGAATGCTTTGCCTGTGATGCTCCCTTGTATCCCTGCAAACTTTGAACTGTCCATAGACACTTCAGCCAATCTCTTCTTGTAATCCAAGAGTGTCATTAGTTTGTCATTAATGACCTTCAGACCAAGTAGGCCTTTCTTTTGGAGAGCATCAATCTTATTGAAGAACTTCTGTACTCCTTGGTCCATGACTTGAACATTTTCTTCCAGCTGAAGCATTAGACTTCTCTTGGTTAAAACCCTTTTTACTTCAAGTATGGTCTCTGTTCTGTCCTCGATCTTTAGTTCTTCTAGTTCTTCTCTGGTCTTGGAATTCAGGAACCTGATGATCTCATTTGCTTGTGTTGGCATGTCTCCTAATTCCACTCTGATTTTCTCAACAACCTGTTTACTCCTCTAGAGAAACTCATTCTGTTCAAACATGATTTGGATCATGGGCCAGATCTCATTTATGGAATTGGTGATGTCTGTCCATACATTCTCTTTGACCTCAGCCAAAGTCTTCCCTGCCATTGTTTTCTTTTGGAGCTGATGTAACTCCTTCCTGAGATGCTCAGTTACCTACTTTTCTTTGGATAGGCTTGTCTGGAAGGAAGTTTTGAGCTCTTGGAGGTTCTCAACTTCTTTCTTAAGTCTACTGATTTCGGTCTCTTGCAGGTTCATCTTCTCCATGGGTTTGGCAAGGTCTGCTGTCTCTTCTGGTAGTGACACTGGTGTTGCAGATGGGATTGTTGTCACTGCTGCTGTGCTTTCTCCTGAGATAGGAATGGCACTCAATGGAATGACTTCCATTGGTTTCATCTACTCTTTCTCTTTAAGTAATCTCTCCATCTCAGCCTCCATCTCTTTGAGCTGAGCATTCTGCTCCATGAGCAGCTTTAGCATCCCATCCTTCTCACCTTCTTTCTCTACTATCTCCTTCGCCTGTGAGTCCTTTGTGGGAGGGAGCTTCAACTGTTTTCTTAAGGATGCGATGTCTGCATTCTTCTTCTTTATCATCTCTTCTGCATCTTTGACATATGACGGATCATAGCCGATCTTTAAAACCAACTCCTCCAAGGTCTTGATTCTGTTGTCCTTCGCAAAAGATGATATATTTTCTAGCTTAAGCTGTGTTTGAGCATTATTGAGCGATACCTAAAATTTAGCTGCAGAGGCTAAAGCATGTGCCAATGTGTGGAAAACCATCTCCCTTGTTTGTTTGTGCAGATCCATATGATCTGCTGAGTGCACGTCTTTCGCTTGGAATTCGAAAGTGGCCCTCTTGTAGTCTGAAATCACCTTGCGATCCAGTACCTGTGCTTGGAGGTAGGCCATGTGCATCCTACCCTTTTTTGTGTCAAATGCCGACAGTAGCCTATGCTGCGCAGTTGACGACTGATTTTGAAAATGGGCGTAAGTACTTCTGGTGAGGGTCTGGTTCCTCTTCTTGATCAACTCGTACTTTTCGAAAATGCCGAACTTGGGCCCAGTCTTGCTTGGCTGAGTGTCCAGGGGAGAATCTGTGGATTTCTTAGGTACTACTGGGGTGATGCCCTGATAAAGGCTCGAACTAAAAGGTGGAATGACCGGCTTGATCACTGTTGTAGTTATTGTGGTAGGCGGGACTTCTTGTTCTACTGTCGTGCCAGGCGTTGAAACTGTCTTTGGCCTCTTGGTGTGCATCTGGAACTCTTCTGATGACACCTCTGTTACAGGTGGAGACGACTCTTGTCGAGGCCTTTTTTCCTTAGGGACCTGAGGTGTGGTAGTGGGTGGCACACTCATCGAGGGAACTTGCTTTTCCACTTCAACTTGCTGTTCCATTTCGACTAAGGTGTCAGGCACCCATACTGTCTGATTTGCAAACTTTTGGATCTCGGGCTTGGACTCATGCACATACGGTATATTCTTATTTCTCACCCGCATTTCTGAAATGATCTCGCATGGATCATAGTGCCATGGGAAGCTTAGGAAAAACTTCATCTCTCTCAGCATCCGGTCCGCTTCTTCTCCAGCGCCCCGACTGTTGCAGATGAAAGAGCCTATCTGCCCCTTGATGCGCAGCTGCTGCTTTTTCTTCAATGAGACGAAATGAATGTCGTCTGAATTCATGATCTATCTAATATAATCTAATGCAAAGATTCTTACCGGCACGTACTTTGGCAGCTTGTAGGGTGCCAATTCACACCCGAAAACTCTGATCTCAGTGTGGTTTTGATAGAGGTACCCATCTCCTGTCTTTGCATTGTCCGAGAGATGCAGAATTCTTTGGAATTCATCGTTTATTCGTGGCTCGGGCCTGCCACTCAACATGCTTACCACCGAGTGATAGAAAATATCAATGAATGCTTTGAAGCTGTACTTCGTGGAATTATGCTTCAACAAAGAGGTCCATGCTGTGACTGGCTGAGGCCTTCCTTCTGCGTCCATTTTCTGCATGGAGAAACTGAATTTATCTGCTTGGAAGTAGACAAACATGTAGGCCAATATTGATGAGTATCTAAACATGCCTTCTGTGCCGAAATTCCTGAACTGTTCGTGAATATTATTGGCCAAGAAGGTGCTGTAATCAAAATGTGTTGTGGGCTTTTCATCATTAGAGAAAATGGATAGAAAACCTAGAATGGGCTCATCTACCCATTGGTCGGAAAAATAAACCAGTAGGGCACACAGGGAGGAAATGATTTGGTTTCCCTTAGTGGAAAACATGGATGATGGGTAAGGGGAATTGGTGGAAGGGAATTGAGTAGAAGTGGGAAGGAAAAGCTCAAATATCTGAGCTCTCTAGGGAAAGGTCATCTTTTGATACAACTCTGTGAGGATTTCTAGGTTGAAAGGAGAAACAGAATCAGCACGAGGAATTTGCATCATTTGATAAATGTCTTCGGGAGTGATGAAGAAGAGGACGTCTCCATATGAAGAGACGATGGCCCTCTGGTCGGGAATATAATGAGCTTGGCATTTGAGGGCGAATTCGGGAAAGTGATGTATCTAGGGGAAAAGGTACAGGGGAAAATTGGACTCCCAGAGTCCAATTTCATCACTCTGATCCAGGAACACCTCCCGGAGCCATGACTGGAGGTCTGAAAAATTGAAGTCGCAAATGGTATCTGCGATCAATCTATCTTTATCAACCAACGGGATTTTGTCCAGGTCGACAGGAGGAGGAAGAAAATGATTCTCTTCTCCTTCCGTTGGTCTTGGCTTTGGCGCCATCTCTACAACAGTACCTGCAATAAACAATATGTTAGTGGGGTCGACTGACTATGGATGAAGGTGACGGGAAAGCAATGGAGGAATAAGAGGTAAGTTGTCTAGCGCAATGGACGAATAACGAATGAAAGGGGAATAACGGTACTCTTATTCAAAACTAGGGTCGGTTGGACGCGGGAGACAGGTTAGCAAGATAACCGGTATGTTATCCTGTAATAAATGGATAACGGGCCACTTGGGATGAGGTGGTAGGTGAGGGTGGCCAAATCATACAGACGGGTGACGTGGAGGCTGGTGATTGGAGGTAAAAGTCGCAATAAGGGTCTTTTCACGAGTGAAGAGGGTTAGGTACTGAAAGCAGGGACTGACAACAGTTATGTGAAGAGACACCCTCAGGAGCAAGTGGAACAAGTGGGAGATGACGTCCATGAGTGATGAGGGCTGTCAGATGGCAGATGAGGATATGACTTCTGGACCAATAGAATAACGCCACGTATGTCAAGGGGCCCGCTAGAGAAAAGTAACCTTTCCAGACCCCCCCCCTTTTATTTAAAAGTAGAACATCAGGGGGGGTCTGAAAACCTTTTTAGACCGTTTATCTGCGCGCCCGTTTCTAGGCCACAGATCTTAGCACGCTCTTTAATACTCATTCTGGACCCCCCCCCTTCCATCAAAAGCAGAATGGATGGGGCGGTCCGGAATCCATTGTGAACCGTTGATTTGAGCGCCCTTCCCTGGGCCGTCTAGATGTGCAGCAATGTTATTACTGATTCCGCCCCCCGGTTAAAAGAAGAAAGGTCAGGGGGGTCCCGAATGCTCTGTGCACCGTAGATATGGGCGCCACGATTTGGATCATTGAAAAGTGCATGGAGCATACACCAGGAGCAGAGAAAAATGTGTTGGGAAACTTAGGATAAGTGCATTTTATGGGTTTTTCCCAATCTTTTCACATAGACACCACCAAGGGGACTTCGCCTTAAACTATTCTTAGGCAATGGAGACATGGTGTAGAATTTTCATTGATCTGGTTTCATTGGTGGTGAAGCAAATGAAGCAACTAACCTAGATGCTAACCTATCTTCCTAGGACAATTGACCCAGATTAAACTGTTGGGTTAAGAAATTACTCTACCTAAGGGCTATCTGACCAGGATTAGACAGTCTGGTCAAATTTATTCACTAATCTAACCTAAGGGCTATCTGACCAGGATTAGATAGTCTGGTCAGATTTATTCACTAACCTATCAACATTAAATTTAAAAAGAACTTGGCCATGCTTGAAAGGTATGGCCAAGTTACTATTATTGCATGGGGCTTTTGTTTCAATTCTTTTATGCCCTCTTTTCTTTTGTTTTTTCTTTTTCTTTTTCTCAAATTATTTGCAGAATGAAAAATCATTTGTCAATAAAAACACTAGATACAGATAATATCCAAGTCATCAGTTGATTCCCATAATTTATGGGGTGATAACAACGGATCCACTTGGGGATGGTACTTGCCCTGTTAAGTGCCAAGAATCCTGGTTCCTGTCATTCTGAACATATCTTCCTAGTAGCCTTCATTGGTCTTATTCTCAAAAATGGGAAAAACCATGGTCAATAGCTTAGGGCCTTCTCTTTGGGCTTCAACCAAATGACTGATTTTCCTCACTCAAAAAATGCAAATAAAAAATAAAAAATAAAAAATAAAAATGAAACTTAAACTGGTATGTACAATGGAGAGTGAGCTCTCAAATCTTCTACTGAGGTGGAAAATAATGTTTCAGCATTCTGCCATTCACAGTTGCTCTTGGCAGATTTGATCTATCAACGTTGTTTAGCAAAAAGGCATTGTTTCCTCTGAAAGCTTGGATCATGTATGGCCCCATCCACAAATTATCAAATTTTCCATGCTTTCCCTTGTCCTCATTCCTTGCATCCCATCTCAACACCAAATCCCCCAGCTCAAAATCATCCTCCTTGGTTCATTTGTCAAAGATCTTCTTGATGTTTTCTTGGACGACCTGTGTTTTGTTGAAAACCTCTTCTCTAGTCTGCTGCAAATTGATCATCTGGTTGATCCTTCTCTGTGAGTCATTAGGCTCATCTTGTACGTCTTGTAGCAACTTCATGACAGGGACTCCTAAAGAAGTGGGGAAAACAACCTTTGTACCATAGAACAGTTGGTATGGTGACATACCAATTGACCTTTTGGTGGTCAGCTTGTCAGCCCATAGAGCAAACACCAACTTATCGTGCCATGATTTCTTGTTTTCCTGCAATGTTTTCTTGATGATATTTACCAAAGTTTTGCTTGAGGATTTCGCCAACCCATTCCCCTGAGGGTAGTAGGCCGTGGAATGCCCCAAACCAATGTGATACAGGTTGCATAAATCTATGAGTTTCTTCGAACGAAAGGCAGCTGGATTGTCAGTTATAATCTTTCTAGGGCAACCAAAACGAGACAAAATATTATTTTCAAGAAATTTGATAACAACAGAGTCAGTGGGTTGCCTGCTTGGTATTGCCTCGATCCATTTGGTAAAATAATCGGTGGCAGTAAGAATCCACCTGTGTTGGCCTGAAGAGGGTGGGTGTATTTCTCCAATGAAATCGAGTCCCCATTGCTGGAAAGGAGCCTCAACTGAGATAGGTTTCAGAGGTAGAGGAAGGAGTTTCCTTTTACCTTTGAACAATTGACACTGGTGACAAGCTGTTACCTTCTGATGCACATCTGCGAACAGGGTGGGCCAGTAAAATCCAACTCTGAGTATTTTGTTGGCTGTAACCTTCCAGTTCAAATGGCCACCACATTCTCCTGCATGAAATTCTTGCAACACTTTATCAACTTCATCTTTCAGTAAACAATTTAAAAGAATTCCTGCAGGGTCTTTCCAATACAAATTTCCTTCTAGAATATAGAATTTCAGAGCTTTCAACTTTAAAAATCTAGCTTTAGTCTTAGTTAAACCAGGGGGAGCTTGTAAATTTTGTAGAACGAATATAAGGTCTGCATACCATGGAGAGTTGAGAAATACCTCTCTAACGTTTGGAGTCGCCATCTCACCCTATTCATCTGCTACATCTAGAAAATTAACGTCAAGAGCCTGGAAATTGGATTCAACCATTAATTTAGCAAGGCCTTGGCCTTTGATTAGTTTTGTGGGCTTAATCTCTATATCGTATTCTAAAATGACAGCAATCCATTTTCCCCTTCTTCCATCAGGGTTATCCTGTGTCAAGATATACTTTACTACCACGTTCGAAACATAAGATATGGTGTGGGAATGGAGAATATAGACCCTGAAGTCCTTTATGGCTTTTACCAAAGCAAAAGCTTGCTTCTCCATGATATTGTAGTTCAGGGTAACATCTCTTAATGCCTTGCTGAAGAAAGCTATGGGTTGTTCATACCCGTCACTATTCTTTTGCAGTAATACAACTGCTATAGTATGTTCAGAGGCGAAAGAAAAAAGATAGAAATCTTTAGTGAAATCGAGACTGATCAAAACTGGGGCTTCTGTGAGTGCTCGTTTGACTTGTTCGAAGGATTGTCTGGACTCAGAGTCCCATTT
>ML813516.1:142458-163486 GCA_009831015.1 Picea engelmannii | reverse complement strand
ACTGCTATAGTATGTTCAGAGGCGAAAGAAAAAAGATAGAAATCTTTAGTGAAATCGAGACTGATCAAAACTGGGGCTTCTGTGAGTGCTCGTTTGACTTGTTCGAAGGATTGTCTGGACTCAGAGTCCCATTTTATTTTTACATCCTTTTTAAGCATGTTTGTAATGTTTCGGAGGAGTTCGGCTAGATTGGGAATGAATCTTCGTAGAAAGTTAATTTGACCGATAAAAGACTGTAGTTCTTTGAGGTTTCTCGGGTGTTCTAACTTTAGTATGGCCTCGATTCTGTTGGGGTCTATTCTGATTCCATCTTTAGAGATGATGTGTCCCAACAGTTTTCCTTCCTCTAACCTAAAAAGACACTTCTTAGGATTTAACAAAATCCCAAACCTTCTACATTTCTCGAAAACTCTTCTAAGGTGCCACTGGTGTTCATCATCAGATTTGGAAAACACAGTCACATCATCTAAATAAATGACAATAAACTTACCAGATTCTTCCACGAAGGTGATATCCATTGCCCTCTGAAACGTGGCTCCTGTGTTCATCAGACCAAAAGGCATCTTCACATACATGAAAGTGCCCCATGGCGTGGTAAAAGCGGTTTTATCTTGATCATCCGGGTGAACTAGGATCTGGTTGTAGCCTGAGAAACCATCCAACAGAGATATCCTACTGGACCCGACCACCCTTTGCAGGAGGTAGTCTATCTTCAGTAATGGGTAATTATATTTCAGGGATACTTTGTTCAGATTTCGGAAATCTATACAGAGCCCGATTTCCCCGGTTTTCTTCCGTGTAGGGACTAAATTAGAAACCCACTTAGAGAAACGCAAAGGGACTATAATATTGGCATCATACATTTTCTTGATTTCTTTTTCTATCAGAGGGAGCAACTTGGGATTTATCCTCCTAAGTTTCTGCCTAAATGGTTTTTGGTCTTCCTTTATGGGAATCCTGTGTTGTATGATGCTGGTATCATAGGCTTTCAAATCTTCATAGCCCCAGGCAAAAACATCTGAATATTCTTTGAATAACTCAATGTATTTGAGCTTTTGTTCTGGGGGTAAAGATTTGGACAGTTTGACCATCCTAGGTTTCTCTTCGGTCCCTATATTACAATCTTCCACTTCTTGTCCATGTGCTTCTATTTTTGGTTTTTTAGCTACATCGTTACTGTCAAATAAGTCTTCTAAGGGAACAAGACCTCTAGGAAAAATATTGCTTTTCAACTGTAAAACATCAGCGTCTAATTCGTCATCGCCTAATTTATCTAACTCTACGGTATTTACACTATCAATTTCACAATCCAAACTATTTACATTTTCATCTTCATTTTCTAAATCTATATTTGTACATTCAAAATCGTTCTTGCATTGCAGAAAGTCCTCTATCTGATCATCATTTCCAAACACTTGCCAGTACCTGATATTATCGGGAACCATTGATTTTCATTTCACCTCAACAATATATGGGTGAGTTTGGCAGAAAGGAATCTTACAGGAGGCTGCTGACGTAGCCAATCCGTTGGCCAGAATATTCTGTCCCCTCGGCATTACCTGCAAGTCGAACTCATTAAAACACTTCAAAGCATCAAGAACAACATTCCTGTAGGCTCTAAGGCACGGGTGTTTAGCAGTATACTCACCTTTAATTTGCTTGATTATTAATTCAGAGTCACCCCTTACCATAATCTGCTTAGCACCAACCTTTTTCAATAGCTTCAGACCGACCATTAAAGCTTCATACTTGGCAACATTGTTAGTGCACTGGAAATTTAATTTGTAGGAATGCTTTTCTGAATACCTGTTTCGATGATTATGCAGCCATACTCCAGCTCCTGCTCCTTCTTTACTCACATCTCCATCAAAATCCATACTCCAGAAATCGGTGGGGAATTCTTCAGTGATTACATTTTTCATCTTTGCTACCTCACTGCTTTCTGGACCTTCATCTTGACTAGATACATCTTCCATCAGCTGAGTATCTTGCTCTTTCGTATCACCATCATTGTACAAGATGAATGAATATAAATCGGAATGAGCAGAGTAAAGGGGGTAATTGTGAGGTTTCTCTTGACTACTGACCATGTACTTCATCAATGTTTCTCTATATAACCTCCTCTATTGCCTAAACACTGGGATAGTGGCATAAGACATATCCAGCTACAGGGTTCCTTTCAACTTAGCTCCCCAAGACCGATATAGCAACATTCCATACTTCGGTGGGATGTCTACGACCACCACGTCCATTACCATGATTTTCGAAGGGATCTGAACCAGGGTGATGCATAGGTCCTTGATCAAACCAATACATTTGACTTTGCTGGAGTCGAATGAGTGTAAATCCTTGTATGGTCTGGTGACCTCCAGTCCCAGTTTTTCCATTACTGCTTTAGGCATCAGATTGTGTGAGGCACTTGAGTCCAGCATAGCGTTATGCAATATCAAGTCGTGTATGTTTAAACTGATGTAAAAGGGAGCTACATCACTGGTATCATCTCGACCATCTACTTCAGGTCCGAAAAGAAGTTCGGGATGATCGTTAGTAAGGTTCACAGTGTCTGAATGAGTCACTGATCCAATAGTCAAGGCCTTGGTGCCTATGCCAGGTTCAATGGCCAGTGCTTTTATTACCTGTGAACGATACCCGTCTCTGTTCATCAACTCTGTAAGTGGGATGTGAATTTTTATTTTGGCCAATTCCCCTTCAAGGCTAAAGGGTGTAAGAGCTCGACCTTGGCTCATCATTTTTGATTTGTCTGCCATGTTCTTCGGCTCAGAAATACTCGGCGGGTTAACATGTTCAGCATCAGGCTGTGATGGCCTTTTCAGAAGGGTGATGCTTTTCTTCAAGGCAGCGTCAGCTTTACCCTTCTCAGGAATCTTCTCAACAGTGGTATTCCCAGGAGTCTTTTCAGTATAAGGTTCAGGGGATTTCTTAGTCTCGAGTACTTTCTGTGTTTCATTCGTCTTCTTGGAAAAATTCCCTTCTGTCTTTGAACTCCCTTCTGTCTTCTTGCTACGCAGATTGTACTGCCGGTGTACCTCCATAATAACATTCTCAAAGGCTTGTTGTTCTGCATCTTCGGATTCTTCACTTACCTTTGTTTGATTTAGCAGAAAGAGTTCCTTCTCTTATTGAGTAAAGAAAATGGCCTCGTTGTCGTGAATGCCCATGAGATTAATGTGCGTGTCCTCTAATTCCTCAATCACTTCCTTCCCTTCATCAACATAGTTTTCCTGTAGAGGGGGCCTGATCTATTGATCTGGGCCCCTATGTTCTCTTTGATCCCTAGGATCTCTCTGTCTAATTTGAGGAGGGTTTCTTCTAAAATTGGGGTTCCGAACCGGAGGAGCAGGTGTGTTGTCTCTTGGAGGATTTTTGTCTGACACATTCACTCTTTCCAGCATTAGTTCCAATGTTCTGACCATATAATCCCACTTGGAATCAATGGTCAACGTGGAAGGTTCTTCTTTGATCGTGACTCTCCTTTCTAACCTTTGACGAGCCCTTTTCGCCAACAGATTGGCCTCCACACTAATAACACTTTTCTGCATGTCCTCTAGGGTGGAAACGTTTATTTCTCTTAATTGGTAAGACATGTCAGCATCAAATCCATCAGGGAATTTAATCAATGCCAAACCCTGTGGAGGTTTGATTTCAGTTGGGATTGCATTGTACAGGTTGTTAAAACGGGTGCAATATTCTTGTACCATCTCACCTTGATTTATTTTTATATTCTCGTACTCTGACAGTATTTGGAGAGGGTTTTTCTTTACCTCCCATCTGTCAAGAAAACTTCTTTGGAATGAAACAAGGTTAGGAACTGAGGCAACAGGTAAAGCTTTGAACCATTTCTTGACATCGCCTGTCAGACTCTGGGAAAACAATCGCATTTGGACGTCAGCCTCATCAACTTCTTGTAAGTCAAAATAATCATTCATTTTGTCCACATGTTGTTGGGCGTTTAAAGGTCTGGTTGCATCGAACTGTGTAAGTCTTGTTTGGTAATCTTGGGGCATGGCATGTAGCGGCGCAGCCAACACCAAAGGAGCATATCGAGCTGCCATGATGGGTGGAGGAGGTGGAACGACAACCTGGATGGTAGGAGAGGTAGCGACTGAAAACGAGGACGAGGAGGGACTGGACGGTACTGAGGCAGTGATTTGTAGTTTAGTCGTGGGAGACAAGACTTCGGGGGTTCGGGGTTTCAACACAATTGGGTAAAAAACGAGTCCAGAAACAAAACTATCAGACCGTGTTCTAACCAGACTTATCCGTGGAAAGGTATCAAGATCAAGGTTTTGAGAGGTAACAGGTTTTCCTGAAAAGGAAGGAGACCTATGAAGGGGAGTATAAATCCTTGAACTGGTAGCCGAGGCCTTTCGCCTGAGCAAATGTTCGGGGTTATCTATCACTATCATGTGTTTTGGGTTTGGATGAGACCTAGTATGAATTTTCTTGGAAGCCAGAACTCTTTTTGGGTTTTTTATTTTTTATTTTTTATATATATATTTTAATTTTGCGAGTTTGAAAATAGTCTGTACAAAATTTGGTCAACCTCTAAACATTACTTTCCTCTCAAAATTTAACGTTCTTTTTAGGGGAAAGAAAACATGAAATTATCAATCTTTTAGTTCTTCCCCAGTTGACTCACCATTATGTTAGCACTTGGTAAATTTCCTAGAGGTTGAAACAGAAGAAATCTACAAAGGTAACTTTATCCAACCACTTTTAAAGCTGGGAATCTATCCCTTCCAACTTCAGAGAGGGATCTCTCTATATGATTTATCTTTGTTTTTAACTTCAGATGTTAGGCTAGGTAAAGAAACAAGTAGGTTTTGTTGTAAAAGAGTTTTTGAATTGGTTGAGACAGTCTACACCTCCATTGGGCTGTGGGGTCTGTGTTATAACAAACACAAGATAAAAACCATACATGTAAAGGAAAACTTCCACAGGGCGAGATAATATACTCACTGGATCTTTAATAGTTTAAATGATGGACAAAAGAAAAGATGAGAGAGATAATTCAACTAAGAAGCAATTAAGAATTCCTTAATTGAAAACCTCAGAAGATAAACATTAAAACCTTTAAAGTTGGAAACAGGGTATCTAAGATAAATCATGCAACATACGTTACTTTTAAAGATTAGTTTCAGACAACAATATGATCACAAAGCAAGAAAAACATTCAACTTAGAGAAAAACGTCACCCGTGAATACACGCAAGAATCCTGTAAAAGTGCTTCCTCTTTATTAATGGCAGATCTCTTCAAAAATGATTACAGTCTGATAGCGTCAGGGTGTAAAGATCAACAACCCTCAATACTTCAAAAGGTGAAGTATTTATAATTCAAATTACAAATGTTCCTGTCATAACTGATCAGGACATGCTCATTCTATTTTTAGTCTAACTAATTTAACTAATCAAAACTACTTGATGACTTGGTACAACTGCATGCGGAATTTCTGGGGTAGGCCGTTGGCGAGTTTCCTGTGCAACCTCTTCTGACTGAACATGTGACTGGATAGGGACAACTCATCTGCTAATCAAGTAGATCGCAAAGTTCCTCCCATATGAGATGACTTGGCACTGTGACTTTGAGTAATCTCTGATACACTTCATCCATGTCTGTATACTTAGCAAATGTGGGCTTAATGAGGAATATGTATCGAATCTCATGTTGGATACTAATATCCAACTGCAGGGCATCCATGAATGCTTTGCCTGTGATACTCCCTTGTATCCCTACAAACTTTGAACTGTCCTTAGACACTTCAGCCAATCTCTTCCTGTAATCTGGGAGTGTCATTAGTTTGTCATTAATGACCTTCAGACCAGGTAGGCCTTTCTTTTGGAGAGCATCAATCTTATTGAAGAACTTCTGTACTCCTTGGTCTATGACTTGAACCTTTTCTTCCAGCTGAAGCATTAGACTTCTCTTGGTTAAAACCATTTTTACTTCAAGTATGGTCTCTGTTCTGTCCTCGATCTTTAGTTCTTCTAGTTCTTCTTTGGTCTTGGAATTCAGGAACCTGATGATCTCATTTGCTTGTGTTGGCATGTCTCCTAATTCCACTATGATTTTCTCAACGGCCTGTTTGCTCCTCTGCAGCAACTCATTCTGTTCAAACATGATTTGGATCATGGGCCAGATCTCATTTATGGAATTCGTGATGTCTGTCCATACATTCTCTTTGACCTCAGCCAAAGTCTTCCCTGGCATTGTTTGCTTTTGGAGCTGCTGTAACTCCTTCCTGAGATGCTCAGTTACCTGCTTTTCTTTGGATAGGCTTGTCTGGAAGGAAGTTTTGAGCTCTCGGAGGTTCTCAACTTCTTTCTTAAGTCTACTAATTTCGATCTCTTGCAGGTTCATCTTCTCCATGGATTTGGCAAGGTCTGCTGTCCCTTCTGGTAGTGACACTGGTGTTGCAGATGAGATTGTTGTCACTGCTGCTGTGCTTGCTCCTGAGATAGGAATGGCACTCAATGGAATGACTTCCATTGGTTTCATCTACTCTTTCTCTTTTAGTAATCTCTCCATCTCAGCCTCCATCTCTTTGAGCTGAGCATTCTGCTCCATGAGCAGCTTTAGCATCTCATCCTTCTCACATTCTTTCTCTACTATCTCCTTCACCTGTGAGTCCTCTGTGGGTGGGAGCTTCAACTATTTTCTTAAGGATGCGATGTCTGCATTATTCTTCTTTATCATCTCTTCTGTAGCTTTGACATTTGACAGATCATAGCCGATCTTTAAAACCAGCTCCTCCAAGGTCTTGATTCTGTTGTCCTTCACAAAAGATGATATCTTTTCCAGCTTAAGCTGTGTTTGAGCATTATTGAGAAATACCTAAAATTTGGCTGCAGAGGCTGAAGCATGTGCCAATGTGTGGAAAACCATCTCCCCTGTTTGTTTGTGCAGATCGATCTGATCTGCTGGGTGCACGTCTTTCGCTTGGAATTCGAAAGTGGCCCTCTTGTAGTCTGAAATCACCTTGGGATCCGGTACCTGTGCTTGGAGGTAGGCCATGTGTATCCTACCCTTTTCTGTGTCAAATGATGACAGCAGCCTGTGCTGCGCAGTTGACGACTGCTTTCGAAACTGGGCGTAAGTACTGCTGGTGAGGGTCTGGTTCCTCTTCTTGATCAACTCATACTTTTCGAAAATGCCCAACTTGGGCCCAGTCTTGCTTGGCTGTGTGTCCAGGGGAGAATCTGTGGATTTCTTAGGTACTGCTGGGGTGATGCCCTGATAAAGGTTCGAACCAAAAGGTGGAATGACCGGCTTGATCACTGTGGTAGTTACTGTGGTAGGCGGGACTTCTTGTTCTACTGTCGTGCCAGGCATTGAAACTGTCTTTGGCCTCTTGGTGTGCATCTGGAACTCTTCTGATGACACCTCTGTTACAGGTGGAGATGAATCTTGTCGAGGCCTTTTTTCCTTAGGGAACTGAGGTGTGGTAGTGGGTGGCACACTCGTCGAGGGAACCTGCTGTTCCACTTCAACTTGCTGTTCCATTTCGACTAAGGTGTCAGGCACCCATACTGTCTGATTTGCAAACTTTTGGATCTCGGGCTTGGACTCATGCACATACGGGATATTATTATTTCTCACCCGCATTTATGAAATGATCCCACATGGATCATAGTGCCATGGGAAGCTTAGGAAAAACTTCATCTCTCTCAACATCCGGTCCGCTTCTTCTCCAACGCCTCGACTGTTGCAGATGAAAGAGCCTATCTGCCCCTTGATGCGCAACTGCTGCTTTTTCTTCATTGAGACGAAATGAATGTTGTCTGAATTCATGATCTGTCTAATATACTCTAATGCAAAGATTCTTACCGGCACGTACTTTGGCAGCTTGTAGGGTGCCAATTCGCACCCGAAAACTCTGATCTCAGTGTGGTTTTGATACAGGTACCAGTCTCCTGTCTTTGCATTGTCCGAGAGATGCATAATTCTCTGGACTTCATCATTTATTTGTGGCTCGGGCCTGTCACTCAACATGCTTACCACCAGGTGATAGAAAAGATCAATGAATGCTTTGAAGCTGTACTTCGTGGAATTATGCTTCAACAAAGAGGTCCATGCTGTGACTGGCTGAGGCCTTCCTTCTGCGTCCATTTTCTGCATGGAGAAACTGAATTTATCTGCTTGGAAGTAGACAAACATGTAGGCCAATATTGATGAGTATTTAAACATGCCTTCTGTGCCAAAATTCCTGAACTGTTCGTGAATATTATTGGCCAAGAAGGTGTTGTAATCAAACTGTGTTGTGGGCTTTTCATCATTAGAGAAAATGGATAGAAAACCTAGAATGGGCTCATCTACCCATTGGTCGGAAAAATAACCCAGCAGGGCACACAAGGAGGAAATGATTTGGTTTCCCTTAGTGGAAAACATGGATGATGGGTAAGGGGAATTGGTGGAAGGGAATTGAGCGAAAGTGGGAAGGAAAATCTTGAATATCTGAGCTCTCTGGGGAAAGGTCATCTTTTGATACAACTCTGTGAGGATTTCTAGGTTGAAAGGAGAAACATAATCAACATGAGGAATTTGCATCGTTTGGTCAATGTCTTCGGGAGTGATGAAGAAGAGGATGTCTCCAGATGAAGAGACGATGGCTCTCTAGTCGGGAATATAATGAGCTTGGAATTTGAGGGCGGATTCGGGAAAGTGATGTATCTGGGGGAAAAAGTACAGGGGCAAATTGGACTCCCAAAGTCCAATTTCATCGCTCTGATCCAGGAACATCTCCCGGAGCCATGACTGGAGGTTTGAAAAATCGAAGTCGCAAATGGTATCTGCGATCAATCTATCTTTATCAACCAACACGATTTTGTCCAGGTCGATAGGAGGAGGAAGAAACGAATTATCTTCTCCTTCTGCTGGTCTTGGCTTTGGCGCCATCTCTGCAACAGTACCTGCAATAAACAATATGTTAGTGGGGTCGACTGACTGTGGATGAAGGCGACGGGAAAGGAATGGAGGAATAGGAAGTAAGTTGTCTGGCACGATGGACGAATAATGAATGAAAGGGGAATAACGATAGTCTTATTCAAAACTGGGGTTAGTTGGACGCGGGAGACAGGTCAGCAGGATAACGGGTATGTTATCCTGTAATAAATGGATAACAGGCCACTTGGGATGAGGTGGCAGGTGACGGTGGCCAAAGCATACGGACGGGTGATGTGGAGGCTGGTGATTGGAGGTAAAAGTCAGAATAAGGGGCTTTTCATGAGTGAAGAGGGTTAGGTACTGACAGCAGGGACTGACAACAGTTATGTGAAGAGACACCCTCAGGAGCAAGTGGAACAAGTGGGAGATGACGTCCATGAGTGACGAGGGCTGTTAGATGGCAGATGAGGATATGACTTCTGGACCAATAGAATAATTCCATGTATGTCAAGGGGCCCGCCAGAGAAAACTAACCTTTCTGGACCCCCCCCTTTTGGTTAAAAGCAGAACATCATGGGGGGTCCAAAAACCTTTTTAAACCGTTGATCTGCGCGCCCGTTTCCAGGCCGCAGATCCTAGCATGCTCTTTAATACTCATTTCGGACCCCCCCCCTTCCATGAAAAGCAGAATGGATGGGGGGGTCCGGAATCCATTGTGAACCGTTGATTTGAGCACCCTTCCCTGGGCCGTCCAGATGTGTGCCGATGTTATTATCGATTCCGGACTCCCCCGGTTAAAAGCAGAAAGGTCAGGGGGGTCTGGAATGCTCTGTGCACCGTAGATCTGGGCGCCACGATCTGGATCATTGAAAATTGCATGGAGAATACACCAGGAGCGAAGAAAAATGTGTTGGGAAACTTAGGATAAGTGCATTTTATGGGTTTTTCCCAATCTTTTCACATAGACACCACCAAGGGGACTTCGTCTTAAACTATTCTTAGGCAATGGAGACATGGTGTAGCATTTTCATTGATCTGGTTTCATTGGTGGTGAAGAAAATGAAGCAACTAACCTAGATGCTAACCTATCTTCCTAGGACAATTAACCCAGATTAAACTGTTGGGTTAGGAAATTACTCTACCTAAGGGCTATCTGACCAGGATTAGACAGTCTGGTCAAATTTATTCACTAATCTAACCTAAGGGCTATCTGACCAGGATTAGACAGTATGGTAAGATTTATTCACTAACCTATCAACATTTTTAAAAAGAACTTGGCCATGCTTGAAAGGTATGGCCAAGTTACTATTATTACATGGGGCTTTTGTTTCAATTCTTTTATGCCCTCTTTTCTTTTCTTTTTCTCTTCTTTTCGTTTCTTTTTTCTTTTTCTTTTTCTCAAATTATTTGCAGAATGAAAAATCATTTGTCAATAAAAACACTATATACATATAATATCCAAGTCATCAGTTGATTCCCATAATTTATGGGGTGATAACAGATACAATCAAATAAAAATGGAGTTCCTGGACATTGCTTCGTTGGGCATGAATTATAGATACGCTGTCAAGATCAAGCTGAAATTTATGCAGAAACGACGAGAGTTTTTATCTACAAACTCCTCATAGCTGAAGTAGGGAAAAGGCAACCCCAACCCACACAACAAGGGACCAAGTCAAGATGGCCACCCTCAGGAAAATCCGCCTAAGCCACAACACAAGAAGGGCAATGAAAATATCAAGAAGGACACGAGAAAATGGTGTGAGTACCATAAAAGTCCTTGACACAACACCGAAAAATGCCGCTCCAAGCAGTCCCTCGTGGTTGAGTTGAAGGCTTTCGAGTTAGAGGCCGATTATGATTCTGAGTCAAATCATGAAGGAGTGAAGCGGATTATTGATGTTGAACCCAGTGCCACGATCACTACCACCAAAGTCCAGCCAAGCGAACCAAAAGAACCAGAGAAAGGGGAATGCCTCTTTCACTCGCAGATGTGGGTCAAGGGGGGCCTAGTTCATTTCATTGTCGACAACGGTAGTGAGAATAACTTGATTTCAGCAGAGGTCATCAAGCGACTGGACCTGCGAATGAACCCACACCCACAACCCTACACCATCAACTGGCTTCGTCAAGGAAGAGATCTCCTCGTCATCCAACAATGTCGTCTTCCCTACGACATCAAACCTTTCTAAGATGAGGTACTATGTGATATTTCTCCCCTTGAAGTTTGTGATGTTATTTTAGGGCAACCATATTTGTGGAAGCGTCATGCTGTGTATGAGTCTAGACCCCGCGGTGTTATTATTACTTTGTGTAGACAATTGTACAGGATCCCAAAGGTAGCACTGCCTACTGCTATTTATTTAATCTCTACTAAGAAATGCAGTAAGTTCATTTCACAAACCATGAACTTCATCTTCTTTGTGATCCATTTTTGGCACAGGAGCAAACCTAGGGTTCAATGCTACAACAATGCACCAACAAAACCCTAACTACCGGCCCTTTCGGCGGCACCTGCGAAGAAGATGAAGTCTCACCCGAGGTAGAGGCAGGGGTGGTTGCAGGACTCAAGTGTCTACAACCTTAGCTGGGACACAGATCTGTTATTAGAACACTTGATAGAGAACTTAGCACCGTTAGTTCCTCAATATATAGTCAATAACCACTTCGCTTACAAGACAAAGCTTCACAACATTCACGCCAATCTACAATATTCAAGCACTTAGCATATACAAATGGATCAGAATTGGCATATCAAGCACTAAGCATAAATATCTAGATCAGATCTAACATTCTCACATATAATAAGCACCAAGCATGAATAGATATATCTAAACATATCAGAGCATTTCACATATAATATCTAAATACATCAAGACAAAGCACAAATCACATCACACAGGGTTTATGTGGTTCACCACCACCCTGGGGATATGCCCACCAACTCTTCTTCTTTATAATCTTCGGTCAATCGGTTACAAACAAAGAGCCTCAAAACCCTTACTCTACACAGGACATAAGATTTGCGCAGCTAGCTAGATCCTTCTTCCATGTGTTACAACACAAAGCCTTCTACAGTCTCTCACAAGGACTTGCACTCAGCTCTACAAGTCTTACACAGTATGCACAAAGCACTTACAATCCATTGATGATATAGATCTAGCACTTAGCCATTCCTTTTGCACTTAACACACTGACCTATATCACATAGATGCACTGCTACTTCTATCTATCCTAGGCATCTATTTATATATTAAAAAATAGGCCTAAGCATGGGTAAACCCATGGGCCGACATCCCATTCCCATTACATGTTCCCAAAAACCCAAAAAGGGGCCCAAAAGGGGGCCAAGATCCCGTGATCTCCAATTCGACTTGCGCTCCTCCTTTTACAGACTATCGAAGTCCCAAAATAGGTCAACATGAACAAGAAACTCCCAAAACTTGGTCGAGGGCCAACAGGCCCCCAACACTCACTTGTGACTTGTCCCAAGTCACTCAGGTCTGAGCAGTTCTGCCTCGAACGCATCAAGCTTGGCTCGATCTTCTTCTACTTGCTTCTTTGCTATGGCCTCTTGTTAGGTGAACTCTTGGATCACTGCGTCGTTCACTGGCCCTTCTAGACGTTGTTCTGGTGTGAGGATGACCTATTCTAGCTCTGCTCCTTGGCTCTTGACCTCTGTAAACAACATACATGCCTTGTCTTGCATAGGTTGAAGTCATTGAGTAACTTCCATCACTTTGATTTGAATCATATGGATCTGATGCTGAGCTGTGCGTTGTTCTTGAGATCTCTTCATCCTTTCTACAACTGAAAGGGCCTTCAACTGCGCTTGTAGTGTATCTGTGTTCTACTTCGCTTCTTAGAGATGCGACTCCAATTTATACAATTCTAGATTTTCAGTGAGATTTTCATAGGTTTGGGCACTACGGTTACTGAGCTTCTTGAAATCCAAGGCAAGAGATTTTAATCTATCAACTGTGCTGTGGGAAACTGCTTCTCTTTGGTTCCTTATCTCCTATGGGATTTTAGGTATTGCACGGAGCTCTAAGTTGGCGATGCGTTGCTGTAGCTTATGGATTACCTCTTCCATTTGTGCCACCTGCTGTGGAACTTGTTCCTCGATCTGTACTTCGAAGACTATCACAGTGCAAAGTGCTTTGTTGACCCTTTCCTTAAATTCAAGTTTCTTACCAAGAAACTATTCCTTGCTTTGCTGTAGCTCTACTTTTTCTTCATCCCATTTTTCTTGTAGATGAATATTTTCCTTTTCTGCAACACTTCTTTGGTCTTCAAGGTCTTTCTGTACTACTCTAAAGCCTGGGTGGCTTGTGTTGTTTCTCCTTGAGCTTGCCGAAGGAGAGATTCAACTGTATCAGTGATCCAGTGTAATTGAGCGGGCTCATCAGCTAGTTCTGGTGTTCCAATTGTGAGGGGTGCAGTGGATACTATGCGGCTGGACTGTAGTGCCTACTGCACTCCTTGGAGCTCATCCTTAATCTAACTGAATACCTCCTCCTACTTAGCTTCTTTTTTCTCTGCTATCTCTAGCGAAGCATCATTTAGCATTGTGACGATGAAGTCGAAGTCATCTGAGGCGAGGGTTGTCTCGAATTTGGTTCTGGTTGCTTTCATTTTCTTCCTTGTTTCGGAGGGGAAACCTTCCTTTTCTTTGAGGGATCCTCCTCGTCTCTTGGCGGTGTAACCTCGCCTTTCTTCTGTTCGACTTTTGTGCCATCACCTCATTGCTCTTCTAATATGGACGCAGTCTTCACGGATGCACTATCTAAATCATGGACCTCTTCGGTCTTCTTTATCTTGCTAAGTCCGGCTGTATCCGGTGCAGTTTCGGGGTTTTCAACATCATACATCTCTATGGGGTCCACTAGAACAAGGATTTCTACCGACCATTCCTTGGTAATCTCCTCCAAGTCATCCTCCGTTAACTTGTAGTATGACTGTAGCTACGGTTTATGCTCATCAACGCGCGTGGTGATATAGATGAAATGACGGTCTGCGCTGAATTTCATTAAGGGTCTAAAACTATGAAGTGTGTTCAGGGTTATGTGAGGCCTGGCCTATATGACTACCTTCAATTGGTTATAATATGTGTGGAAGATGAAATTTGATTGCCACTTCTTTTTCATGTCGCTAGAGTACCACAATGTGCTGAACTTCACAGGCAGCGGTTCAAATGGCTTGGTGTCCGGGAAGGTCGCACCTTCTGACATCTCCCATGGGATGAAAGTGATCAGGATAAGAATCCAATTGAAGTGGAATTCATATCCCTGATCCTGTGCTTCCCTGCAATCTAGTTCTAGCTGGTTCATGAGGTACTTCACCCAATTCATCTGTAGTCCCTCCATGCACTTCCCTGCGAGGTTGACTATGAATCCAGTTACTTAGGTCGGTTCATTCTTACGAACTAGCTTGCCTGCTATTAGCTGATAGGCAAGGTGCACTACGCTTCTCTGGATATAGGCTACCTTGTGTGCCCTTCTCTACATCACCGTAAGTATTCTTTATTCTCTGGGCGAGAACACGATCTGCGATCTTTCCGAGGTAGAAATCTTGTGGGTTAGGGCCTTGGATGCTAAGCCCTGTGATCTGATTAATCAAATTTGGATCCACTGTGATGTGGTGGTTCAACCATAAGTATCCTCCATGGTAGAAGGACAACAACAACTTGATGCACACGTTCACTTATTGATGCCTCCTGAAGTGAGGAATCTTCATTACATTAAGCAGTGTGGGCTGCACGAGATTTATGGTCCACTGTTGGGGAACGATCTTTGAATTATTTCACTTGGTTATATTCAGATACTTGTATGGGGCTAGCATATTGTACACTTTTCTGTTGCCGAGGTTGAAGTCACTAAAATTCAACGCTGTGATCTTATCCTGGTCTGCGCGCACTACACATATCCCCTTCAGAAGGTATGTAGTGACCAATTCATATTCAAAATCTCTAGGCACACTGTCTCGGTTTATTGCGTTGCTTAGAGGTGGTAGATAAGCAGGTAGAATGCTTAGAATTAGCTTAACATTCATGATATCATATATATGCTTTGTTCGTTTCTCATTAGCTGGCTGGGATGGTCTAGCTCGAGCAGTGGACGGAGAGGCCTGCAGTCCTCTCGTCGAAGATTATTGTACACCTATAGACACTCCTCTCTCTGACATGAATCTCTCTGTCATCGAGTCAATCAAAACTTCCTCAACGACTTTCTCTACAATGCTCAATGCTTCCGACATACACACTCAGGGTAAACAATTCATGGGATTGGGGAACAACTCAAACATAGTAATGAGATAGAGAACGAGAGCACAATGATCACTGCATAAACTCAACTTAGGCTATGGGCTCAAATTCTCGATTGGAAAAAGTTTTCTCAGTGCATGGCATGACGAGATAAATAGGTAATTCGACAACGGTTGGCTTGCAACGGGTACGAGCCTCCATTAACTCTTGTTCGATCCATTATGGCATGGTCCAATGGTTGGATGAAAAACCTTTATTGTTTTTCTTTCCGTTTGGAGTGGAAATCGAATGGATATATCGTCCCCAACGACTATATTGCTTCATCATGGTGAAGTGCCATGTGTCGCTATTCTAATATCTCGTTGAAGCTCCAATTTGCAATTTTTCTTTTTGCAAGGTCTCCTCTAGAACCTCCTGTAGCTTTTCAGTATTAGCCCTCTTCTTTCTTAACTTTCTAGCCTTTTTTTCGAATGAGTTTCATCTCAGTAATGCTTTTCTCATTCTGATTCTTTTCTTATTTGGTCTTAGTTACTCCGTGTTGTCAAAATTCTTTCCCAGGGTTCCTGGATAATACTTCTTCTTTGTATGGGATAGGTAATTCAATCTTCTAAAGATCCTCTAGTGTTCTCTTAGCCTTGACATTCGGGTTGCTAGTATTAAATATCTGTGATCGACTCTCCTCTTCCTCAATCAAGTGCGTGATCCTTCTGGTCATAAAATATTTTAACTCTTGCTTCTTTTGTTCGTAAACTTCTTCTTCTTCCTTTCGTCTGGCTTGGTCTCTATCAATCCAAGGTTTTCCTATTAGCATGGTAAATGGGGTGTTGTCTTCAACAAATTTGATAATCTCAAAGTCTTCTTCTGTTGAAGTTCCTGTTAGCACTTGGTAAATTTCCTAGAGGTTGAAAGAGAAGAAATCTACAAAGGTAACCTTATCCAACCGCTTTTAAAGCTGGGATCTAGCCCTTCCAACTTCAGAGAGGGATCTCTCTATATGATTTAGCTTTGTTTTTGATTTCAGAATATTAGGCTAGTTAAAGAAAATGTTGATTTGGTTGTAAAATAGTTTTTGAAGTTGGTTGAGACGGTCTACACATCCATTGGGCTATGGGGTCCGTTTAAATAAGATATTGGATACAACCAGAAATGCCAAAGAAAACCTTCACAGGGTGATATAATACACTCACTGGATCTTCATAAATTAAAATGATGGACAAAGGAAAAGATAAGGAAAATAACTTCAACTAACAAGTAGTTAATAATTTATTAATTGAAGATATTGGAAGAAAAACATTAAAATCTTTAGAATCAGAAACAGGGTATCAAAGATAAATCCTGCAACATTACGCTATTCATAAAGACTAGTTCCAGAAAATAGAATGATTACAGAGAAAGGAATACATTTAACTTAGAAAATCAACATCACCAGTGAACATACACAAGAATCCTGTAAATGCCTCTTCTTTACTAATGGTCGATCTTTATAAAAAATAGTACAGTTTGATAGCAATAGGGTGTGTAAATCAACAACCCTCAATACTTTGGAAAATGAAGTATTTATAATTCAAAATACAAACATTCCTGTCATAATTGATCAGGACGTGCTCATACTATTTTTAGTCTAACTAACTTAACTAATCAAAACTAATTGATGACTCGATACAACTGTATGCGGAACTTCTGGGGTAGGCCGTTGGCGAAGTGCCTTCGCAACCTCTTCTGACTGGACAGGTGACTAGATTTTGACAACTCATCTGCTAATCTAGTAGATCACACAGTTCTTCCCATCCGAGATGACCTAGCACTGTGACTTTAAGCAATCTCCGATACACTTCATCCATATCTGTATATTTAGCAAATGTAGGCTTGATGATGAATATGTGTTTAATCTCATGTTGTATACTAATATCCAACTGCAGGGAATCCATGAATGCTTTGCCCGTGATGCTTCCCTGTATCCCTGCAAACTTGGAACTATCCTTAGACACTTCAGTCATCCTTTTCTTGTAATCAGGGAGTGTCATTAATTTATCATTAATGACCTTCAGGCCAGGTAGGCTCTTCTTTTGGAGAACATCTATCTTATTGAAAAACTTCTGTACTCCTTGATCCATGACTTGAATCTTCTCCTCAAGCTGAAGCATGAGACCTCTTTTGGTTAGAACCCTTTTTACCTCAAGTATAGTTTCCGTCCTATCCTCGATCTTTAGTTCTTCAAGTTCCTCTCTGGTCTTGGAATTCAGGAACCTGATGATTTCATTTGCTTGTGCTGGCATGTCTCCCAGCTCCATTCTGATTTTATCGACAGCCTGTTTGCTCCTCTCGAGCAACTCATTTTGTTCAAACATGATTTGAACCATTGGCCAGATTTCATTTATGGACTTGGAAATATCTGTCCACACAATCTCTTTGACCTCAGCCAAAGTCTTCCTTGCCCTTGTCTATTTTTGGAGCTGCTGTAACTCCTTCCTGATTTGCTCATTCACCTGTTTTTATTTGGATAGGCTTGTCTGGAAAGAAGTATTTAGCTCTTGGAGGTTCTCCACCTCTTTCTTAAGTCTGTTGATTTCTGATTCTTGCAGGTTCATCCTCTCCATGGACTTGGCCAGGTCTGTTGTTCCTTCTGGTAGTGGCACTGATGTTGCAGATGGAATGGCTGTCACTGTTGTTGTGCTCAATCCTGCAATTGGGATAGCACTCAATGGAATGCTTTCCATTGGCTTCATCTTCTCTTTCTCCTTTAAGAGTCTCTCCATCTCAGACTCCATTTCTTTTAGTTGAGCATTCTGCTCCATGAGTAACTTCAACATCTCATCCTTTTCCCCTTCCTTTTCTGCTATCTCCTTTTCATGTGGGTCCTCTGTTGGAGGGAGCTTTAGCTGTTTTCTTAAGGATGAGATATCAACATTTTTATTTTTAATCATCTCTTCGGCAACCTTGACGTTCGCAGGGTCGTAACCGATCTTGAGGACCAGCTCCTCCAACGTCTTAATTCTGTTGTCTTTCGCGAAAGATGATATTTTATCCAACTTAAGTTGGGTCTGGGCATTGTTCAAAGCTACCCGAAATTTTGATGCAGAAGCTGAAGCGTGGGCCAATGTGTTGAAAACCATCTCCCCAGTTTGCTTGTGCAGATCCATCTGATCTGCTGGATGCACGTCCTTAGCCTAGAACTCAAAGGTGGCCCTTTTGTAGTCTGATATCACATTGGGATCCGACACTTGTGCTTGAAGGTAAGCCATATGCATCCTACCCTTTTCTATGTCAAATGCCGAAAGAAGCCTATGCTGGGCTGTGGACGACTGCTTCTGAAACTGGGCATAAGTGCTGCTAGTGAGTGTCTGGTTTTTCTTCTTGATTAAGTCATATTTTTCGAAAATGCCCAACTTGGGACCAGTTTTACTCGGCGGAGTATCTATGGGAGAATCTGTGGATTTTATTGCTGTTGTTATTGCCTTATGCTGACTCGAGCCGAAAGGTAGGGTGATTGGCTTGACCGTTGTGGTAGTTACTGTGGTAGTAGAAACTTTCTGTTCTACTGTCGCGCCAGGAGTTGAAACTGTCTTTGGCTTTTTGGAGTGTATTTGGAATTCCTCTGATGACACCTCTGTCACAGGAGGAGATGACTCCTGTCGGGGCCTCTTCTCCTTGGGGACCTGAGGTGTGGTAGTGGGTAACACACTCGTTGAGGGCATCTGCTGTTCCACGTCAATTTGCTGTTCCACGTCCATCAAAGTGTTAGATACCCATACAGTCTGATTTGCAAATTTCTCGATCTCTGGCTTAGATTCATGGGCATAAGGGACATTCTTGTTTTTCACCCTCATCTCCGAAATGATCCCGCATGGATCATAGTGCCAGGTGAAACTCATAGAGAATTTCATCTCCTTCAACATTCTATCTGCTTCTTCCCCTGCGCCTCGGCTATTGCAGATGAAAGAACCAATCTGCCCCTTGATTCTCAATTGCTGTTTTTTCTTCAGGGAAACAAAATGAATGTCATTTAAATTCATTATCTGCCTAATATATTCTAATGCAAAAATCCTTACCGGAAAATATTGAGGGAGTTTGTAAGGCGCCAATTCGCACCCGAAAACTCTGATTTCAGTGTGGTTCTGGTATAAATACCAATCTCCTGTCTTTGTGTTGTCTGAGAGATGCATAATTCTCTGGACTTCATCATTTATTCGTGGCTCAGGCCTGCCACTCAACATACTTACCACAGGGTGGTAAAATTGATCAATGAACGCTTTGAAGTTGTATTCAACAGAGTTATGTTTCAGAAGAGAAGTCCACGCTGTGACTGGCTGGGGCCTCCCATCGGAGTCCATCTTCTACATGGAGAAACTGAACCTATCGGCTTGAAAGTAGACGAACATGTAAGCCAGAATGGAGGAATATCTGAACATGCCCTCTGTGGAGAAATTCACAAATTGTTCATGGATATTATTGGCCAAGAAGGTGCTGTAGTCGAACTGCGTGGTGGGTTGTTCATCATTTGAGAAAATGGACAGAAAACCCAGGATGGGCTCATCTACCCATTGATCAGTATAGTACCCAAGCAGGGCACAAAGGGAAGAAATGATTTGATTTCCTTTGGTAGAGAACATAGAAGAAGGGTAAGGGGGATTGGTGGAAGGGAGTGGAGCGGAAGTGGGGAGAAAAAGCTCGAAGATCTGAGCTCTCTGAGGGAATGTCATTTTTTGATATAGCTCAGTGAGGATTTCTAAGTTGAATGGGGACGCAGATTCAACACGGGTAATTTGCATCATCTGGTCAATATCTTTGGGGGTGATGAAGAAGAGGATGTCTCCAGATGAAGAAACGATGGCTTTCTGGTCGGGGATGTAATGGGCTTGGCATTTGAGGGTGAATTCTGGGAAATGATGAATCTGGGGAAAGAGATACAGGGGAAAATTGGACTCCCAGAGTCCAATTTTGTTGCTCTGGTCTAGGAACACCTCCCGGAGCCATGACTGCAGATCAGAAAAGTCGAAATTGCAAATAGTATCTGCTATCAAACGATCTTTATAAACCAAGGGAATTTTATCGAGGTCAACCAGAGGAGGAAGAAAAGGATTCTCTTCTTCTTCCGCTTGTCTTGTCTTTGACACCATTTCAACAACTGTACCTGCAATAAACAATATGTTAGTGGGGTCGACTAACTGCGGGTGAAGGCGATACGGAAGCAATGGAGGAATAAGAGGTTTCTGGCGCGATGGATGAATAACGAATGAAAAGGGAAAATGGTAGTTTTATTCAAAATTGGGGTCGGTTTGGCGCGGGAGATAGGTCAACAGGATAACGGGTATGTTATCCTGTAATAAATGGACAACGAGCCACTATGGATGAGGTGGCAGATGATGGTGGCCAAATCATACGGGTGAGTGACGTGGAGGCAGGTGATTGGAGGTAAAAGTCGCTGAAGGGGGCTGATCATGAATGAAAAGGGTAAAGGTCTGACAACAGTTATGGGATGGGACTCAACCCCGGGAACAAGTGGGACAAGTGGACTTAGTGGAGGATGACGTCCATGAGTGACGGGCTGTCAGATAACATGTGAGGGATGGGACTTGAGAACCAATAGGCCGACGCCACGTAAGACCAGGGGCCCGCTGAAGGGGAAATATCTATTCCGGACCCCCCCCCTTGGTTAAAAGCAGAACACCAAGGGGGGTCCGAAATTCATTGTGATCCATTGATCTTCGTGCTTGTTTCCTGGCCGTATATCTGAGCGCGTTCTTTAATACCCATTCCAGACCCCCCCCTCCATTAAAGGCAGAACAGATGGGGGGGTCCGGAATCCAATGTGAACCATAGATTTAGGCGCTCTGTTCTGGGCCATCTAGATGTGCTCCCAATT
>ML813516.1:129986-142400 GCA_009831015.1 Picea engelmannii | reverse complement strand
CCAATGTGGGCCGTGGATTCACGCGCTCTTTTCTGGACCATCCAGATCTGCGTAAATATTATCACCGATTCCGGACCCCCCCCCTCCGTTAAAGGCAGAACACTAGGGGGGTTCTGGAATGCTCTGTGAGCCGTTGATCTAGGCGCCGTGATATGGACCATTGGAAATTGAAAGTGACATAAATCATGAGCGAAGATATATGAGCTTTGGGAAAAACTTAGGATAAAGCCCTTCATTGGTTTTTCTTCAAATTTCAAGGAGATACCACTATGGGGTTTCAAATCAAACTATTCCTAGGCATTTGGGACAAGGTGTAACATCTTTATTAATCTATTTCAAGAGGGTGAAGCCAATGCAACAACTAACCTACATGCTAACCTATCTTCCTAGGACAATTAACCCAGATTAAACTGTTGGGTTAATAAATTACTCTACCTAAGGGCTACCTGACCAAGATTAGAAAGTCTGGTCAGATTTATTCACTAATCTAACCTAGGGGCTATCTGACCAGGATTAGACAGTCTGGTCAGATTTATTCACTAACCTATCAACTTTGAAAGTTTAAAAGAACTTGGTCATGCTTGAAAGGTATGACCAAGTTACTATTATTGCATGGGGCTTTTGTTTCAATTCTTTTATGCCCTCTTTTCTTTTCTTTTTCTTTTAAAATGAAAAATCAATTGCTAATAAAAACACTAGATACAAATAATATCCATAATATCCAAGTCATAAGTTGATTCCCATAATTTATGGGGTGATAACAGTGGCTCCACTTGGGGATGGTACTTGCCCTGTTAAGTGCCAAGAATCCAGTTTCCTGTCATCCTGAACCTATCTGTCTAGTAGCCTTCATTGGACTTATTCTAAGGAAAATTTTGAAAAACAGTGATCAACAGCTTAGGGCCTTCTCTTCAGGCTTCAACCAACTGACCAATGTCCCTCACTTCAGAAAATGCAATTAAAGATTGGAAATTAAAACTGGTATGTACAATGGAGAGTGAGTTCTTCAAATCTTTTACTGAGGTGGGACATAATGTTTCAACATTCTGCCATTCACAGGTGCTCCTGGTAGATCCGACCCATCAGCATTGTTTAACAAAAAGGCATTGTTTCCTCTGAAAGCTTGGATCATGTATGGCCCTGTCCATAGATGATCAAATTTCCCATGCTTTCCCTTGTCCTCATTCCTAGCATCCCATCTCAACACCAGGTCTCCTAGCTCAAAATCATCCTCCTTGGTGCGTTTGTCAAAGATTTTCTTGATGTTCTCTTGGATGACCTGTGTTTTGTTGAAAACATATTCTCTAGTCTGTTGCAAATGAATCATCTGATTGATTCGTCTCTGGGAGTCATTTGGCTCAGCTTGCATTTCTTGAAGTAACTTCATGACAGGGATTCCCAAAGAAGTTGGGAAAACAACCTCAGTACCGTAAACCAACTGGTATGGTGACATACCAATTGACCTTTTGGTGGTCAGTCTATATGCCCATAAAGAAAATACCAGCTTATCATGCCATGATTTTTTATTCTCTTGCAATGTTTTCTTGATGATATTTACCAACGTCTTGTTTGAGGATTCCGCCAACCCATTCCCCTGAGGGTAGTAGGCTGTGGAATGCCCCAAGCCAATGTGGTAACGATTGCAGAAATCAATGAGTTTCTTCGACCGAAAGGCAACTGCATTGTTAGTAATGATCTTTCTAGGACAACCAAAACGAGATAAAATATTATTTTCAAGAAATTTGA
The DNA here is from genome assembly GCA_009831015.1 of Picea engelmannii. Lineage (NCBI taxonomy): Eukaryota > Viridiplantae > Streptophyta > Pinopsida > Pinales > Pinaceae > Picea > Picea engelmannii. Next base: position 140,654 of record ML813516.1, on the reverse strand, counting down.
TAATAACAGAGTCAGTGGCTTGCCTGCTTGGTACAACCTTGATCCATTTGGTAAAATAATCAGTGGTAGTAAGAATACACCTATGTTGGCCTGACGACGGGGGGTGTATTTCTCCAATGAAATCGAGTCCCCATTGTTGGAAAGGAGCCTCAACTGAAATTGGTTTAAGAGGTAGAGGAAGGAGTTTCCTTTTACCCTCAAACAGTTGACACTGGTGACATGCTGTTACTTTCAGATGTACATCTGCAAACAGGGTGGGCCAGTAAAATCCAGCTCTGAGTATTTTGTTGGCTGTAACCTTCCAGTTCAAATGGCCACCACATTCTTCTGCATGAAACTCCTGCAACACTTTATCAGCTTCATCTTTCAGTAAACAATTCAAAAGAATACCTGCAGGGTCTTTCCAATACAAATTTCCTTCTAGAATATAGAATTTCAGAGCTTTCAACTTTAAAAAGCTAGCTTTAGTTTTAGTTAAACCAGGAGGAGCTTGTAAATTTTGTAGCACAAATATAAGGTCTGCATACCATGGAGAGTTTAGAAAAACCTCTCTAACGTTTGGAGTCGCCATCTCGCCCTGTTCATCTGCCACATCTAGAAAATTAATGTCAAGAGCCTGAAAGTTCAATTCAACCATCAATTTGGCAAGGCCTTGGCCTTTGATCAGTTTTGTTGGCTTAATTTCTATGTCATATTCTAGAATAACTGCAATCCACTTTTCTCTTCTCCCATCAGGGTTGTCTTGTGTCAAGATATCTTTTACTACCGCGTTTGGAACATAGGCTATGATGTGTGAATGGAGAATATAGACCCGGAAGTCCTTTATAGCTTTAACCAAAGCAAAAGCTTGCTTCTCCATAATATTGTAGTTCAGGGAAACATCTCTTAAAGATTTGCTGAAGAAAGCTATGGGTTGTTCATACCCTTCACTGTTCTTCTGCAGTAATACCGCTGCTATAGTATGTTCAGATGCGAATGAAAAAAGATAGAAATCTTTAGTGAAATCGGGACTAATCAAGACTGGAGCTTCTGTGAGTGCTCGTTTGACTTGTTCGAAGGATTGTCTGGACTCAGAATCCCATTTTATTTTTGAGTCCTTTTTTAGCATGTTTGTAATGTTTCGGAGCAGCTCGACTAGATTAGGAATGAATCTTCGAAGAAATTTAATTTGCACTATGAAAGACTGTAGTTCTTTGAGGTTTCTTGGGTGTTCTAACTTTAGTATGGCTTCAATTCTACTGGGGTCAATTCTGATTCCCTCCTTAGAGATGATGTGTCCCAGTAGTTTGCCTTCTTCTAACCCAAAAAGACACTTCTTGGGATTTAAAGAAATCTCGAACCTTCTACACTTTTCGAAAACTCGTCTAAGATGCCGCAGGTGTTCATCATCAGATTGGGAAAACACAGTCACATCATCTAGATAAACGACAATAAACTTACCTGACTCTTCTACGAAGGCGATGTCCATTGCCCTCTGGAAGGTGGCTCCTGCGTTCATCAGACCAAAAGGCATCTTCACATACATGAAAGTGCCCCATGGTGTGGTGAAAACGGTTTTTTCCTGATCGTCTGGGTGAACTAGAACCTGGTTGTAGCCTGAGAAACCATCTAACAAAGAAATTCGACTGGAGCCGACCACTCTTTGCAGGAGGTGATCCATTTTAGGCAAGGGGTAATTATCCTTCAAGGATGCTTTGTTTAGATTTCGGAAATCTATGCAGAGTCTGATTTCCCCGGTTTTCTTGCGTGTAGGGACAAAATTAGAAACCCACTTAGAGAAACGTAGTGGGACTATGATCTTGGCATCATACATTTTCTTAATCTCTTTTTCTATCAAGGGAAGTAACTTGGGATTTATCCTCCTAAGTTTCTGCCTAAACGGTTTCTGGTCTTCCTTTATGGGAATCCTGTGTTGTATAATGATGGTATCATAGGCTTTCAAATCTTCATAACCCCAGGCAAAAATGTCTGAATATTCTTTGAATAACTCAATGTACTTAAGCTTTTGTTCTGGGGGTAAAGATTTGGACAGTTTAACCATCCTAGGTTTCTCTTCAGTTCCCATATTGCAGTCTTCTACCTCTTGCCCATGGGCTTCTATTTTTGGTTTCTTAGCTACATCGTCATTGTCAAACAGATCTTCTAAAGGGACAAGCCCTCTGGGTAAAATATTTCTTTTCAATTGTAAAACTTCGGAATCCATTTCGTCATCCCCTAACTCTCCTGAATCTACTGTATCCTCTGTATCTACTGTATCTACAGTATTAACACTATCTATTTCAAACTCAGAATTATTTACATTTTCGTTTTCATTTTCTAAATCTATGTTTGTACATTCAAAATCGTTCTTGCATTGCAGAAAGTCCTCTATCTGATCGTCATTTCCAAATACCTGCCAGTACCTAATATTATCGGGAACCGTCGGTCTGCATTTCACTTCAACAGTGTATGGGCGAGTTTGGCGGAAATGAATCTTGCAGGACGCTGCTGATGTAGCTAATCCGTCGGCCAAAATATTCTGTCCTCTCGGCATTACCTGCAAGTCAACCTCATTAAAACACTTCAAAGCATCAAGAAAACCATTCCTATAGGCTCTAAGGCATGGGTGTTTAGCAGCATATTCACCTTTAATTTGTTTAATTATTAATTCAGAGTCACCCCTTACCATTATTTGCTTAGCACCAACTTTTTTCAATAGCTTCAGACCGAGAATTAAAGCTTCATACTCAGCAACGTTGTTAGTGCAGTGGAAATTTAACTTATAGGAATGATTTTTTGAATACCTTTTTCGATGATTATGCAACCAGACTCCAGCTCCTGCTCCTTCTTTACTCACAGCTCCATCAAAATCCATACTCCGGAAATCAGTGGGGAAATCTTCAGTGATTACATTTTTCATCTTTGCTACCTCACCGCTTCCTGGACCTTCATCTTGACTAGCTAAATCTTCCACTAGTTGAATATCTGGCTCTTCAGTATCACCATTATTGTACAAGATGAACGAATCTAAATCAGAATGAGTAGAATAAAGGGGGTAATTGTGAGGTTTCTGTTGACTGCTAACCATATACTTCATTAGTGTTTCTCTGTATAACCTCCTCTGTTGTTCGAACACTGGTATAGTGGCGTAAGACTTATCCAGCTGTAGGGTTCCTTTCAACTTAGCTCCCTAAGACCGGGATAGAAACATACCATACTTTGGCAGGATGTCTGCAACCACCACGTCTATTACCATGATTTTTGAAGGGATTTGAACCAGGGTGATGCAGAGGTCCTTAATCAAACCAATACATTTGACTTTGCTGGAGTCGAACAAGTGTAGATCTTTGTAAGGCCTAGTAACCTCCAATCCCAGTTTTTCCATTACTGCTTTAGGCATCATATTATGTGAGGCACCTGAATCTAGCATGGCATTATGCAATATCAAATCATGTACGTTCAAACTGATGTAAAAGGGAGCTACATCACCAGTATCATCTCGACCATCTACTTCAGGTCCAAAAAGAAGTTCGGGATGATCATCAGTAAGGTTCACAGTGTCTGAATGTGTCACTGATCCAATAGTCAAGGCCTTGGTGCCTATGTCAGGTTCAATGGCTAATGCTTTTAGTACTTGTGAACGATAACCGCTTCTGCTCATCAACTCTGTAAGTGGGATAGGAATTTTAATTTTGGCCAATTCTCCCTCTAGGCTAAAAGGCGCAGGAGTTCGGGTCTGACTTGTTGATTCTGGTTGGTCCACCATATTCTTCCGCTCAGAAGTACTGGGTGGATTAACAGGTGAAACTTCGGGCTGTGCTGGTCTTTTCAGTATGGTGATGTTTTTCTTTGCCAGAGCATCGGTTTTACCCTTCTCAGAAGACTTCTCAACAGTGGTCTTCTCAGGAGTTTTTTCAGCAGTAGTCAGCTCAAGGGTTTTCTCAGTCTCAGCTACCTTCTGCGTTTCGGTCATCTTTTTCAAGGAATTTCCTTCTGTCTTCTTACTTCGTAGATTGTATTGACAATGCACCTCCAAAATGGCGTTTTCAAAAGCCCGTTGTTCTGCATCCTCGACCTCCTCACTTACCTTTGTTTGATTTAGCAGAAAGAGTTCCTGCTCTTCTTGAGTAAGGAAAATGGCCTCGTTGTCGTGAATGCCCATGAGGTTGATATGAGTGTCCTCCAATTCCTCAATTACTTCCCCCCCTTCATCAACATAGTTTTCTTGCAGGGGTGGCCTGATCGGCTGACCAGGACCTCTCTGATCCCTTTGATCTCTTTGATCTCTTGGATCTCTTTGATCTCTTGGATCTCTTTGCCTGATTTGAGGAGGGTTTCTTCTAAAATTGGGGTTTCGAATCTGAGGGACAGTTGTGTTGTCTCTCGAAGGATTTCTGTCTGAAATACTTGTTCTTTCTATCAATAATTCCAAAGTTCTGACCACATAATCCAATTTGGAATCAGTGGTTGACGTGGAAGGTTCTTCTTTGATCGTGACTCTCCTTTATGACCTTTGACGGGCCCGTTTCGCCAACAGATTAGCCTCCACACTAATGGCACTTTTCTACATGTCTTCAAGGGTGGCATCATTTCTTTCTCTTAATTGGTAAGACATGTCAGCATCGAATCCATCAGGGAATTTAATCAATGCCAAACCCTGGGGAGGTTTGATTTCAGTTGGGATTGCATTATATAAGTTGTTAAAATGGGTGCAATAATCTTGGACCGTCTCACCTTGATTTCTTTTTATATTTTCGTATTCTGACAGTATTTGGAGAGGGTTTTTCTTTACCTCCCATCTATCGAGAAAACTTCTCTGGAACGCAACAAGGTCAGGAACTGAGGTGGCAGGTAAAGCTTTGAACCATTTCTTGACGTCTCCTGTCAGACTCTGGGCGAACAGTCTCATTTGAACATCAACTTCGTCAACTTCTTGCAAATCAAAGTAGTCGTTCATTTTATCCACATGTTGTTGTGCGTTTAAAGGTCCGGTTGCATCAAACTGTGGAAGTCTTGTCTGGTAGTCTTGGGGCATGGCATGTAGTGGTGCGGCTAACACCAAAGGGGCATATCGAGCTGCCATGACGGGCGAAGGATGTGGGACGACGACCTGGGTGGTTGGAGAGGTAGCGACGGAAGACGAGGATGATGAAGGACTGGGCGGTGCTGAGGTAGTGATTTGTAGTTTAGTCATAGGAGACAAGACTTCGGGGGTTCGGGGTTGCAACGCAGTTGGGTCAAAGACAAGCTTAGACAAAAAAGTTTCAGACCGTGTTCTAATAAGGTTTCGTGGCGGAAGAGGATCAAGATCAAGGTTTTGAAAGATATCTGGTTCTCCGGAAAAGGAAGGAGACTTATGAAGGGGAGTATAACTCGCTGAACTGGAAGCTAAGGTCTTTCGCCTCAACAAATGCTCGGGATTATCTATCGCTGTAGAGGGTTCTGGGTCTGGATGAGATCGAGTGTGAGATTTCTTGGGAGCCAGAACTCTTTTTGGTTATATATATATATATATATATTTTATTTTATGAATCTGGAAATAATATATATAGAGTTAATCAACCTCTAAACATTACTTTCTTCTCGGAATCAAACGTTCTTTTTAGGGGGAAGAAAACGTGAGATTATCAGTTTTAGTTGTCCCCAGTGGAGTCGCCAATTATGTTAACACTTGGTAAATTTCCTAGAGGTTGAAAGAGAAGAAATCTGCAAAGGTAACCTTATCCAACCGCTTTTAAAGCTGGGATCTAGCCCTTCCAGCTTCAGAGAGGGATCTCTCTAAATGATTTAGCTTTGTTTTTGATTTTAGAATATTAGGCTAGTTAAAGAAAATGTTGATTTGGTTGTAAAAGAGTTTTTGAAGTTGGTTGAGATGGTCTACACATCCATTGGGCTATGGGGTCCGTTTAAATAAGATATTAGATACAACCAGAAATGCCAAAGAAAACCTTCACAGGGCGAGATAATACACTCATTGGATCTTCATAAATCAAAATGATGGACAGAGGAAAAGATAAGGAAAATAACTTCAACTAACAAGCAGTTAAGAATTTCTTAATTGAAGATATTGGAAGAAAAACATTAAAATCTTTAGAATCGGAAACAGGGTATCAAAGATAAATCCTGCAACATTACGCTATTCATAAAGATTAGTTCCAGAAAACAGAATGATTACAGAGAAAGGAATACATTTAACTTAGAAAATCAACATCACCAGTGAACATACGCAAGAATCCTGTAAATGCCTCTTCTTTATTAATGGCCGATCTTTCTAAAAAATAGTACAGTTTGATAGCAATAGGGTGTGTGAATCAACAACCCTCAATACTTTGGAAAATGAAGTATTTATAATTCAAAATACAAACGTTCCTGTCATAACTGATCAGGACATGCTCATACTATTTTTAGTCTAACTAACTTAACTAATCAAAACTGATTGATGAATCGATACAACTGTATGCAGAACTTCTGGGGTAGGTCGTTGGCGAAGTGCCTTCGCAACCTCTTCTGACTGGACATGTGACTGGATTTTGACAGCTCATCTGCTAATCTAGTAGATCACACAGTTCTTCTCATCTGAGATGACCTGGCACTGTGACTTTAATCAATCTTCGATACACTTCATCCATATCTGTATATTTAGCAAATGTAGGCTTGATAATGAATATGTGTTTAATCTCATGTTGTATACTAATATCCAACTGCAGGGCATCCATGAATGCTTTGCCCGTGATGCTTCCTTGTATCCCTGCAAACTTGGAACTATCCTTAGACACTTCAGTCAGCCTTTTCTTGTAATCAGGGAGTATCATTAATTTATCATTAATGACCTTCAGGCCAGGTAGGCCTTTCTTTTGGAGAACATCTATCTTATTGAAAAACTTCTGTACTCCTTGATCCATGACTTGAATCTTCTCCTCAAGCTGAATCATGAGACCTCTTTTGGTTAGAACCCTTTTTACCTCAAGTATAGTTTCCATCCTATCCTCGATATTTAGTTCTTCAAGTTCCTCTCTGGTCTTAGAATTCAGGAACCTGATGATTTCATTTGCTTGTGCTGGCATGTCTCCCAGCTCCATTCTGATTTTATCAACAGCTTGTTTGCTCCTCTCAAGCAACTCATTTTGTTCAAACATGATTTGAACCATTGGCCAAATTTCATTTATGGACTTGGAAATATCTGTCCACACAATCTCTTTGACCTCAGCCAAAGTCTTCCCTGCCCTTGTCTGTTTTTGGAGCTGCTGTAACTCCTTCTTGATTTGCTCATTCACTTGTTTTTCTTTGGATAGGCTTATCTGGAAAGAAGTCTTTAGCTCTTGGAGGTTCTCCACCTCTTTCTTAAGCCTGTTGATTTTTGATTCTTGCAGGTTCATCCTCTCCATGGACTTGGCCAGGTCTGTTGTTCCTTCTGGTAGTGGCACTGATGTTGCAGACGGAATGGCTGTCACTGTTGTTGTGCTCAATCCTGCAATTGGGATAGCACTCAATGGAATGCTTTCCATTGGCTTCATCTGCTCTTTCTCCTTTAAGAGTCTCTCCATCTCAGACTCCATTTCTTTTAGTTGAGCATTCTGCTCCATGAGTAACTTCAACATCTCATCCTTTTCCCCTTCCTTTTCTGCTATCTCCCTTGCCCGTGGGTCCTCTGTTGGAGGGAGCTTTAGCTGTTTTCTTAAGGATGCGATATCAACATTTTTCTTTTTAATCATCTCTTTGGCAGCCTTGACGTTCGCAGGGTCGTAACCGATCTTGAGGACCAGCTCCTCCAACGTCTTAATTCTGTTGTCTTTCGCGAAAGATGATATTTTCTCCAACTTAAGTTGGGTCTGGACATTGTTCAAAGCTACCCGAAATTTTGATGCAGAAGCTAAAGCATGGGCCAATGTTTGGAAAACCATCTCCCCAGTTTGCTTGTGCAGATCCATCTGATCTGCTGGATGCACGTCCTTAGCCTGGAACTCAAAGGTGGCCCTTTTGTAGTCTGATATCACCTTGGGATCCGACACTTGTGCTTGGAGGTAATCCATATACATCCTACCCTTTTCTGTGTCAAATGCCGAAAGAAGCCTATGCTAGGATGTGGACGACTGCTTCTGAAACTGGGCGTAAGTGCTGCTAGTGAGTGTCTGGTTTTTCTTCTTGATTAAGTCATATTTTTCGAAAATGCCCAACTTGGGACCAGTTTTACTCGGCGGAGTATCTATGGGAGAATCTATGGATTTTATTGCTGTTGTTATTGCCTTATGCTGACTCGAGCTGAAAGGTAGGGTGACTGGCTTGACCGTTGTGGTAGTTACTGTGGTAGTAGAAACTTCCTGTTCTACTGTCGCGCCAGGCGTTGAAACTGTCTTTGGCTTATTGGAGTGTATTTGGAATTCCTCTGATGACACCTTTGTCACAGGAGGAGATGACTCCTGTCAGGGCCTCTTCTCCTTGGGGACCTAAGGTGTGGTAGTGGGTAACACACTCATTGAGGGCATATGCTATTCCACGTCAATTTGCTGTTCCACGTCCATCAAAGTGTCAGGTACCCATACAGTCTTATTTGCAAATTTGTCGATCTCTGGCTTAGACTCATGGGCATAAGGGACATTCTTGTTTTTCACCCTCATCTCCGAAATGATCCCACATGGATCATAGTGCCAGGTGAAACTCATAGAGAATTTCATCTCCTTCAACATTCTATCTGCTTCTTCCCCTGCGCCTGGGCTATTGCAGATGAAAGAACCAATCTGCCCCTTGATTCTCAATTGCTGTTTTTTCTTCAGGGAAACAAAATGAATGTCATCTAAATTCATTATCTGCCTAATATATTCTAATGCATAAATCCTTATCGAAAAATATTGAGGGAGTTTGTAAGGCGCCAATTCGCACTCGAAAACTCTGATTTCAGTGTAGTTCTAGTATAAATACCAATCTACTGTCTTTGCGTTCTCCGAGAGATGCAAAATTCTATGGACTTCATCATTTATTCGTGGCTCAGGCCTACCACTCAACATACTTACCACAAGGTGGTAAAATTGATCAATGAATGATTTGAAGTTGTATTCAACAGAGTTATGTTTCAGAAGAGAAGTCCACGCTGTGACTGGCTGGGGCCTCCCGTCGGCGTCCATCTTCTGCATGGAGAAACTGAACCTATCGGCTTGAAAGTAGACGAACATGTAAGCCAGAATGGAGGAATATCTGAACATGCCCTCTGTGGCGAAAATCACAAATTGTTCATGGATATTATTGGCCAAGAAGGTGCTGTAGTCGAATTGCGTGGTGGGTTGTTCATCGTTTGAGAAAATGGACAGAAAACTTAGGATGGGCTCATCTACCCATTGATCAGTATAGTACCCAAGCAGGGAACAAAGGGAAGAAATGATTTGATTTCCTTTGGTAGAGAACATAGAAGAAGGGTAAGGGGGATTGGTGGAAGGGAGTGGAGCGGAAGTGGGGAGAAAAAGCTCGAAGATCTGAGCTCTCTTAGGGAATGCCATTTTTTGATATAGCTCAGTGAGGATTTCTAAGTTGAATGGGGACACAGATTCAACACGGGTAATTTGCATCATCTGGTCAATATCTTCGGGGGTGATGAAGAAGAGGATGTCTCTAGATGAAGAAACGATGGCTTTCTAGTCGGGGATGTAATGGGCTTGGCATTTGAGGGCGAATTCTGGGAAATGATGAATCTGGGGAAAGAGATACAGGGGCAAATTGGACTCCCAGAGTCCAATTTCGTTGCTCTGGTCCAGGAACACCTCCCGGAGCCATGAATGCAGATCAGAAAAGTTGAAATTGCAAATAGTATCTACTATCAAACGATCTTTATCAACCCAGGGAATTTTATCCAGGTCAACCGGAGGAGGAAGAAAATGATTCTCTTTTTCTTCCGCTTGTCTTGTCTTTGACACCATTTCAACAACTGTACCTACAATAAACAATATGTTAGTGGGGTCGACTAACTGCGGGTGAAGGCGATACAGAAGCAATGGAGGAATAAGATGTTTCTGGCGTGATGGATGAATAAGGAATGAAAAGGGAAAACGATAGTTTTATTCAAAATTGGGGTCGGTTTGGCGCGGGAGATAGGTCAGCAAGATAACGGGTATGTTATCCTGTAATAAATGGACAATGGGCCACTAGGGATGAGGTGGCAGATGACGGTGGCCAAAGCATACGGGTGAGTGACATGGAGGCAGGTGATTGGAGGTAAAAGTCGCCGAAGGGGGCTGATCATGAATGAAAAGGGTAAAGGTCTGACAGCAGGGACTGACAGCAGTTATGGGATGGGACTCAACCCCGAGAACAAGTGGGACAAGTGGACTTAGTGGAGGATGACGTCCATGAGTGACGGGCTGTCAGATAGCATGTGAGGGATGGGACTTGAGAACCAATAGGCCGACGCCACGTAAGACCAGGGGCCTGCCAAAGGGGAAATATCTATTCCGGACCCCCCCCCCTTTGGTTAAAAGCAGAACACCAAGGGGGGTCCGAAATTCATTGTGATCCATTGATCTTCGTGCTTGTTTCCTAGCCGCAGATCTGAGCGCATTCTTTAATACCCATTCTGGACCCCCCCCTCCATTAAAGGCAGAACAGATGGGGGGGTCCGGAATCCAATGTGAACCGTAGATTAAGGCGCTCTGTTCTGGGCCGTCCAGATGTGCTCCCAAGTTATTACCAATTCCAGACCCCCCC
>ML813516.1:102360-129936 GCA_009831015.1 Picea engelmannii | reverse complement strand
GGATTCACGTGCTCTTTTCTGGACCGTCCAGATCTGCGTAAATATTATCACCAATTCCGAACCACCCCCCTCCGTTAAAGGAAAAACACTAGGGGGGGTCCGGAATGCTCTGTGAGCCCTTGATCTAGGCACCATGATCTGGACCATTGGAAATTGAAAGTGACATAAATCATGAGCGAAGATATATGAGCTTTGGGAAAAACTTAGGATAAAGCCCTTCATTGGTTTTTCTTCAAATTTCAAGGAGATACCACTATGGGGTTTCGAATCAAACTATTCCTAGGCATTTGGGACAAGGTGTAACATCTTTATTAATCTATTTCAAGAGGGTGAAGCCAATGCAACAACTAACCTACATGCTAACCTATCTTCCTGGGACAATTAACCCAGATTAAACTGTTGGGTTAATAAATTACTCTACCTAAGGGCTATCTGACCAGGATTAGACAGTCTGGTCAGATTTATTCACTAATCTAACCTAGGGGCTATCTGACCAGGATTAGACAGTCTGGTCAGATTTATTCACTAACCTATCAACTTTGAAAATTTAAAAGAACTTGGTCATGCTTGAAAGGTATGACCAAGTTACTATTATTGCATGGGGATTTTGGTTCAATTCTTTTATGCCCTCTTTTCTTTTCTTTTTTCTTTTTTCTTTTTCTTTTAAAATGAAAAATCAATTGCTAATAAAATCACTAGATACAGATAATATCCATAATATCCAAGTCATAAGTTGATTCCCATAATTTATGGGGTGATAATAGTTCCATTGACAGTCATAGTTATTTGAGTGAGCCTTCCACATAGGTTTACTAGCTTTCCTATGAATAAACTTATTCCTCTTAGTGAAGGGATCATAGCAGGCCTTCCTATAAATTCCCAGGTTTTCGCTGTCATGATATTCATCTATGTTTCCTCATCTAGAACACAGTTAATGTCAAAGTCTCCTATTCTTGCTTCGATGCATTCCTTTTCTTTGAATATCTCTGATAATATGACATGGTCGGTGGTCATTCAAGGTTTCTTTCATCTGTAGCAATTCTTTTTCTGATTCTTTCTGAGGTTCGTCCTTAGGTTCTGGATCTGCCTTAGGGTTTTCTTAATTCAGGTTTATTCTTTCAAGCTTAGCAATCATTCTAGGGAAATCCAATACTTCATGGTATAGAGCTTTACAACAAAGACAACTAGGTCTTCCACCAAGCCATTCCTTAGCAAGATATCTTGGTCTTCTGCATCTGTAACAGAGGGTTAATCCTCTCTTCCTTTTAAATGATCCCCAATTCTTCTGTACTGTGCACTAGGATCATGGGAGCTAACCTGCAAAAAATTCTTTCTAGGATCCTGCATCCATTTGTTAGTCCAAACATTCTTTCTTTTCATAGGTATAATATATCTTTCACTATTCTTATCAGATCTACTCATATCAAATCTTCTCTCATCTTTTAATGACCTAGCTTTCAAACTAGGACAAACTCTATTAAAGAGACCTAGATCCATATTATAGAAACAAAAATTTCCACTTATCTTACTTCTACAGGGCACAAAGCTTCCATATCTTAAAACTTTTAACTATTCTTACCTTTATCAGAGCACAGAGCTTGCAGATCTTACCTATTTTAGTCAGAAATTTCCACTTTTACCTTTCTTAGAGCACAAAGCGTTCATATATTGCTTCTTTTCTTCAGATCCAATCTTCTCTTCTTCAGATCGGGCTTCTTTATTTTATATTTGACCTTCTCTCTTTAGCACAGATCTTTATAGATAAGGTAGAATACTACGCACTAGGGCACATATCTACACACAAGCCTTTCACAATTTCAGGATGAATATTTGCATAGAGCTTCCTCTTTCTCAGTTCCCAACAATCACAGTTTTAGGTCCCGAAAATAGAACCATTTGTTGGCATAGGGGAAGACCCAGGGTTCAATGATACAACAATGCACCAATAAAACCCTAACTACTAGCCCTTTTGGCAAGACCCGTGAAGCAAATGAAGTCTCACTCGAGGTAGAGGCAGGGGTGGTTGTAGGACTCAAGTGTCTGCAATCTTAGCTAGGACACATGTACGTGATTAGAACACTTGATAGAGCACTTAGCACTGTTAGTTCCTCAACATATAGTCAATAACCACTTCTCTTATAAGACAAAGCTTCACAACATTCACGCCAATCTACAATATTCAAGCACTTAGCATATACAAATGGATTAGAATTGGCATATCAAGCACTAAGCATGAATATCTAGATAAGATATAACATTCTCACATATAATAAGTACAAAGCATGAATAGATCTATCTAAACATATCATATAATTTCACATATAATATCTAAATACATCAAGACAAAGCACAAAGCACATCACACAGGGTTTACGTGGTTCACCCCCACCCTGGGGCTATGCCCACCAACTCTTCTTCTTTATAATATTTGGTCAATCGGTTACAAGCACATAGCCTCAAAACCCTTACTCTGCACAGGACAAAAGATCTGCGCAACTAGCTAGATCCTTATTCCTTGCGTTACAACACAAAGCCTTCTATAGTCTCTCACATGTACTTGCACTCAGCTCTACAAGTCTTACACAGTATGCACAGAGCACTTACAATCCCTTTATCACATATATCTAGCACTTAGCCATTCCTTTTTCAATTAGCACACCGACCTATATCACATAGATTCACTACTACTTCTATCTAGCCTAGGAATCTATTTATATATTACAAAATAGGCCTAAGCATGGGTAAACCCATGGGACGACATCCCATTCCCATTACATATTCTCAAAAACCCAAAAAGGGGCCCAAAAGGGGGCCGAGATCCTGTGATCTCTGCTTCGACTTGCGCTCCTCCTTCGACAGGCTGTCGAAGTCCCAAAATAGGTCAACATGACCAAGAAACTCCCAAAACTTGGTCAAGAGCCAACATCTATGCTCACAATAAGAATAAGGTCTTCACCACATCCGTGGCCTCTAAACAACGCCTCTCTTTGCAGAAAAAGAAAGTGGATGGGATCGTGGAAGAATACATAAAAATATTTACCTCACCTACAGGGGTACCGACACATTACCAAGTCAAGCATCCCATTGATCTGACCTCCAATGCACCTCTACCTAATGGGCCATTCTATCAGAACTCACTGATCGAGAATGATGAAATCAGGCGTCAAATCAAAGAGCTTCTTCAAAAGGGGAACATCAGACCCAACTCCTCCCCTTGTGGATGCCCAATTGTACTAGTGTAGAAGAAGGATGGGACTTGGCAACTTTGTATTGATTACATAGCCTTAAACAAAATCACAGTAAGGAACTGCTACTCCATTCCCAAGATTGATGACCTTCTTGAACAACTCATGGGGGAAAAGTTATTCAACAAGATTGACCTGAATTCTGGCTACCACCAGGGTCCCATTGAAAAAACTGATGTGTAGAAGACAACCTTCAAGTCTAAATAAGGTCTCTATGAATGACTAGTCATTCCCTTTGGCTTAACAAATTCACTATCTACACTTTCATGAGGTTGATGGATGATTTATTGAGACCCTTCACCAAATCCTTTATGGTAGTATATTTGGATGACATCCTCATCTTCAGCAGAACATGGGACACCAAGATCACACAATTCACTACTTTCCACCCCCAAACCGATGGCCAAACTGAGGTCGTCAATCAGATGATTGTGCACATCCTATGCATGTACAATTCAAATCATCCCCGTACATGGGAAGAGAGTCTTCCATATGTCCAAAACAACTACAGTAGGGATATCCATAGTTCCATCGGCCATAGCCCATTTAAGGTGGGTCTAGGATTCCAACCCTTGGGACCCATTGATGTTGCACTTCCTCTTGGCACCACACAGATAGACTCTTCCCTTGATTAGTCTGTGATCGACAAAGCTATGAGATTCATTGAGCGGATTCAACACATCCACCAACAGGTCCAAGAGATTTTGCAGAAATCTAATGCTAAGTACAAGCAACGCCATGATCAACACAGGGTACCACACTAGTTTCACGTTGGCAACAAAATTCTGGTTACATTTTCAGAAGGAGCATCTCACCGAGCCCCATTGAAAGCTTCTCCCTCTTTGTTATGGCCCTTACACTATCACCAAGGCTGTGGGTAGCAATGATTTTGATCTTAACACTCCACCCTTCCTTGGTCTGCATCCAATATTCAGTGTGGACCTCCTTCAACCATATTTTCCACCGTTATTGGACACCTCTGAGATCGTTGAACAATTGACACCAACAGAGCTCAACCTTGACTACATGGAACAATCATCCACTGATTAAATTGTGGACATACATGTCAAGGGCACTCGCTAGCAGCGGATCCAACTTTATCGGGTTGTCAAGTCAAGAAAAACTCCTACACCAAGGCAAGTGGCTCACCTAGGGCCAAATCTAGTAGAAGTTTCCTCACCTAATGGGGGAACTCAACAGAATGGAGACCATTTCTTCCTAAGGGGCAAGAATTGATCCAGGTGGATATTGGTGGCCATCCACCTATTTCAATTGGCTCCTTGTGTCCGTTTGAGTTCAACATGTCTTTCTATACTACTTTATAATTGCAATTTCTACACTTTTGGGGCTGTCTGAAGCCTCACACATTCTCTAGGTGGATACGGGTTACCTCTCGCCTAATCCAATTGGCTTATTTTGTATGTTTTCATGTCAACACATATTGATGTACTTTTAGGGCTGTTTTGGGGCCCTAAACATTGTTTTTTTGGCTTGCCACAATCAAACTGTAGACAGAGTCAGAGTCTAATGACAAAATGTGTATTTCTTTGAAAGACCTTTCCAATGGGCTGTCACGCACCTAAAACAAAGTACGTATGAAAAATTTATAACCCCAGGAAGTTAAGGTACCAAATTACACCAACTTACCCATAGGGCCCACATGAATTTTGGCGTTTCACCTTTTAGGGTTAGGTTTTTGGATGTCTAGGGTTTTGGCATTCATGAGTAATATGAAAAGGGCCTATGGAGCCTCATTGTAATCCATTCTACTCAGACAGATGCACGTGGAAGTCACATCTCTTCTCAGAGATAGATACCACCATTCAAACAAGTTTCAATTCTGCAGTTTTACAATTTTAGCCGATTTCATTATTTAATAGAAGATATTGTTCATTGGATATTTGTGTTATTCTTCCTATCTCTATGTTTATTGTATTCAGTCTGTTAATCAGTTCATTCCACTCATAAATCCAAATCAAAAACTTATGTTATCCTCTTACAATGTGATGACCAAAACAATGAAAAACATGTAGCTTGCATTTTATCAGATGATGCGATCAAATATTCTTATATTGAGAAACATGATCTCTTGCCAAGGCTATAGAAAAATTTCACTATTTTGTTTTGGGCAAACATATGCAGTTAAAAGTCCCTTTACCTACTGTCAAGTTTCTTCTTTCACAAACTTATCTTTAAGGAAAACTTGCACATTGTCTTGCCAAAATTCAGAAGCATGATTTGACGATCATGACTTTTAAGACAATCAAGGGACGAGACCTAGCTCTTCACTTAGCCCAGCACCCTGAACCAAGTGAAGAACTTGAAGACTAAGATAATCCTCTTTCAACATTGTTATATATTTAAAATCAAAATATTTATCTATCCAAACATCCTTGGTATACAAATCTGGTGTATTATTTGCAGTATCAAAAGTGTCCAGATAAGCTGGATCCTCTCCAACGAAGGAGACTTCGCCTTGAATCTTCCAAGTATATCATTGGAAATACAGGTAAATTATTGGTAGCTTACTATATGTGACAACATCTAAACCAGATGTAATGTAGGAAGTTGGACAGGGGGCAAGATTTCAAGGAGCACTAAAGGAATCACATGTCGTAGAGGTGAAGAGGATTTTCAGATATCTCAAAGGTGTCAGACAGTTGGCTTAGGTTGATGGATATTTGGTATGCATTGTTGGTTTTCATTTCGGGTAAAAACGTCATAACTTATTCATAAAATATAAAAATTCAGTAAGAACAAATGTTTTGGGTATATTACATTCTTTAGTATTTTGTGTAACAGTCTCATATCGATTCAACAAATATTACATGCGGGGCATGCTCTACAAGGTCACTCTCTAGAATAAGCCATAATTCAGCAAGGTATGCCATTTTTGTTATAACTCCTTTTCTGAGAGGTTAAAAGTAGTGAAACTTCAAGGAATTTCATAAAAAAAACTGAAGAACATTTTGTATCGATTTCATATCTTTATTCATTATAGGTACAAAGTTATGATTATTTCAATTTAGAGTTGTTGACTAATCCAAAACTAGTCATGTGAGACTAAAGACAAGTTTGATGAAAATGCTAGTCTCTTGTTGTTAAAGTTAAGGAAGGTTTGCAGGTATGTGATCATATACACTAGGTCTATTACAGAGTTACATATCAGATTTGGATGATGAAATTGATGAGGGAATTTGGCTGAGGTACATGTCAGGTACATGGTTGAGACAAGTAGTTGATGAGTTGGCACATACATGAGGTGTATAGTTGATGATGTTGGTACATATTGATGAGTCATAGTTGATGAGTAGTTGATACATGATTGGTACATACTTGGTACATGGTTGGAGGCACCTGCTAGTAGTATTGTTGACACGTGGTTTATGGATGATGTAGCATACTTGTATTATTAGAAGCACATATTGATCTTGGTGATGATTATGAGTTGTTGTGTTATGCTTGGATATTGCACATCTTTGAGATTTGTCTTGGTGATTGATATTGGTGAGTAGATCTAATTTGGTTGATAAGATTGATGAGACATGTTGTTGTGATAGGTTGTTTGGACAAGTTTTTGTGACAGGTTATTTGTACAGATTTGGTGCATGGTTGATGCACTTGTTCATGGTACAGGTTGAGGTACAGGTTGGTGCATGGTTGATGCAATTGTTTATGGTATAAGTTTATTACAGGTTGTTTGGTACAGGTTGGTGCATGGTTGATGCACTTGTTTATGGTACAGGTTGATTACAAGTTAAGGTACAGGTTGATGCATGGTTCAGGTTATTGGTATAGGTTATTTGGTGCAGGTTGATTGGTACATGTTTACAACAATATATTTCATAGTGATAGTGTGACAGTGGTTCCATCATTCTACTTATATGTTAGGACAGTTGGACGGGGCAAGGACATGTGGTTGTAGCCACCTTCTAGTTGTAGCCAGAGAACATAGAGGGTTGTAGCCTCTTTCTAGTTGTAGCCAAAGAATTGGGGAGTTGGAGATTCCCTCATGTTGTAGCCTGAGAAACTAGGGGGTTGGAGCCTCCTTCTAGTTGCAGTTGGAAAACAAAGGAAGTTGGTGCTTCCAATGCATGTAATTCTTCAAGACATATAAGAAAAAGAGTTCTGTGGTTTTCTCCCGCTTTGGGTTTCCACGTAAAACACTAGTGTACTGTGTATGTGTATGATTGTTCATTGCTTATTTACTCTGCAGTTATTGGATGATAATGATACATTGATATAACACTTGAATTATATGGTTAAAAATGATTAAATTGGTCTATTACCGATTCACCCCCCCTTTCAGTAATCCAAGAATTGGTATTAGAGCTAGGTTCCTTCAGGAACAGTTTAAACACTTGAAGGAGATCATGGATTATTCTGAGAATGGGGTACCAATGTTTAATGGTTAGAATGGTTTTAAGTATGAGATGTGGAGCATAAGGATGGAAGTATTTTTACAGGCACAGGGACATTATATTTGGGTATCAGTTGTTACATGATATGATAGTTCAAAAAGGGCAAAGACTACAACCAATAAGGAATTGAGGAAGAATAACAAAATAGCAATGGATTTCATTTGGGAAGGATTACCTAATCTGATAAGAGAAAAGGTTGGTAAATTTTCATCGGCAAAAGAACTTTGGGATAAGTTACATGACATATATTCTTCACCCACCACAGATTCATAAAATGTCAAAGAAGATGCAGTTACAAATCAAGAAGAATTATGTTCACCATGTCAAGTAGATTCATAAGATGAAGAGTACATATTCACCAGAGGTATGTTGTTTTGTTTTAATTGTGAAAAATGTGGACATCTTGAAATAGAATGCCATGAAGGAAATGAGATAGAAAAACTAATTGAAAAGGAAGACAATTATGAAGAAAAATTGATTAGTGCTTTAGATGAACTAAGAGAAGAAAACAATTCAATTAAGAAATAATTGATGAAACAAAAGGAAAGTGTTCACATTTTTGAAGAAGCCCAACAGGTCATCGAGAACTTAAGAATTCAGCTAGAAGAAGCCAGAAAGATCGAAGAAAATATTGAATATCAAAAACAATGTTTGGAAACCAACATAGCAACACATAAGGAAGAAGTAGAAATGAGAGAGAAGATGTTGACAGATCATATTAAGGAAAGAACTGATGATCTAAACCAGCTTGAGGCAGAGTTTGGTCAAGAAGAGAAAGGACATGAAGAAGAAATAATCACATTAAAAATTTAGCTTGAAGAAGTGAAAAGAACATAAGAAGTCATGAAGTCTCAGATAATGAAAAAAGAAGAAGAGGCTGAGAAGCTTGAAGAAGAAGTTGTCACATTGATAAGTAAAATCATCAAGCTCAACAAGAATGTTGAAGAGACAAAAACATCCACATTAGTTATAGAGAATGAAGAGAAGCACTCTAGGTTTCTAGAAAATAAGAATGAATAAAATATAAAGAGTTATGCAGAAGTACTCAAAGGAAGGAATCATGGTCAACCAAAATCTAAGAAAACTGTTGAAGATACATCTTCAAGAAGAACATCCATGTTCAAGCCACAAAGAAGCTTCAATCATGATCATGATCAGTCAATGCAAAAATTTAGAAGGACTACGCCACAAAGAAAATCATTCACTCCCAAGTATGCAAATTTATTTTATAGTAATTGTATTTATTGTACTAACTTTGGACATAAGGTTGCAGATTGTAGGGATTATAAAATAAATGTCCAAGCAAGAAGTGCCTATGTGGTCACACGTAACATTGAGTGTTACAAAAGTCATAACTATGGACACATAGCCAGTTATTGTAGAAGAAAGATCGATACTTCCATGAAAGAGTATACTGATATCAGATATAAGAAAGTATGGATAAGGAAAAAAGAAGAATAGGTGAACAAAGACCAGGTACCAGATATCACAAGATTGGAAATAAAATGAGATGAATAAAATTCTACAGAGAAAAGGAAAGATGTTAAATATAGAAAGGTTTGGAAAATAAATGAAAGAAAGGAAGGACAGGTAAATAAGGAACAAGTTAAAGAGATTGTACTTTCAGGCATTGTAGTGAAAGATGAATCCACAGATAGAAAGAAAGAAGTCAGAGCTCAAAGAGATAATGAATCTACTAATGAAGATGATGATGAATCTACCAATGAAGATGATAATGAACACACATCAGAGCATGAATTTTTCTGAGCCATCCAGCTTAGAGACTCCCAAGTAATATGAATATTAGACAGGGGGAGTCTATGCGATAGCTGTGACAGAACAAAGAACCATCCTTAGAGCAACTTGCAGAGTTTGAGAAGACATATTCAGAGCAATCATTTAACAGAAGTATAGTTTGATAGATTAATCAAGACTTCATGATAGTATAGTGATAAATGGATCAACATTTTGGACAGTTGCGCAAGTAGAGTCTTGGACAATGTTGGGGCTAAATATATGCACTATTAATTCCCACATTTAATTATCAACCGGGCCTCATAAGCTTCGAGGTGTAGGCACATGAAACACAGGATTAAAGCCTAGTCTAGCCTAATCTAAAGTCGACAAAACAATCTTCAAACCCACACCGTAGGAAATTAACACTAAGGATTTATCACTGGGACACATGAATAACTTAGTGCTATAAGGGCTTAGATCACAGTGTTTCATGCACTCATGGTGATGTTCATGTGATTAATATTGAGTAGCATACTTAAGTTTTTATGTCCTTCAATGATTATTTCCTATAGCGTATCCACACTTAAATGCAATGAAAGAAACAACCAAACGGAAATGAATTCAAATGACAAGAAATAAACTAATGGGAAATCCAAATCACAATGAAAACAAACTAATAATGACCAATAAGAAAAATTAATCTAAAATTGGATCTTAAGAACAATTCTTCAAATGGTTACAAGTGTCAACAATAAGAGTGGACTCTACATGAAAATGCATAAAAGAATAATGAATATCCGATTAATGACAAGATTGGCCAATGAGAAATGCACTCTTTTATGTTCACTMGAATTGCGGATTTGACAATTTCTCATAAACAATAAAAGAAATAAGAGTGTAGGAAAATGGTGCAATGGTATTAGAACAATTTCTTGTATACTGTTTTATTGGATTTCCAAGCATAATTTTACAAATGAATATCAATGAATAGAATGGTAATGAGACACTTCAATATCCAATGGTGGAATGAGCAAACAATGTTAAATGAAATTATAGAAGCAAAATACTATTACACCAACTGAAGAATCATTCCTAAGTATGTGATACTATGTATATGATAACTTGAAACTAAACTTGCAGCTCTACAAGAATTGAATGCAAATCAACAAGATAACAACTAAACTAGAAATGAAACTTATACAAAAATAAACACAAGCAATCTAATCTATGAGAGTAAAATAGGGTAGCAGGGTATTACTCAGAATGAGGGGCCCTTCCCATGCTGAATAACCCTGCTTAAAAGACAATCAACGCAAGTGAAGAAGATTCACAGTGAATCAACAACAATCAATTCTCCTTTTTGATCAAAAACTCTGTTTTTACATGGCAATTAACCCCTTAAAGCTTCCTCACAAGAGCAAACCTTTTACTTACAAAAACTTCATGAAACTAATGACTCTTTCTCATAGCCATATGAGTTTTATTTATACATGAATAATCATTGAGAAGTGGATGGGACTGAATCCCAATGCTCAGATTTCAAATTTACAATTTTAGATAAAATCCTCAAAAATCTGGGTTTTATTGCAATTTGGGTAGATTCGAGTTATGGATCCACCTATATCTTTCTAACCAATTCGAAATGTTGAAAATAGTTTTTGGTTTATGTAGTTGGATGATATTCCTAAAAACCCATTTTTTTTGTTTTGAAATATATGCTACCATGTGCACGAAAATTGAGGTGCAAGTTGGTAGTTTGAGTTTTGTTGCTAATTTTGGCAGAATCATTCCCCCTGAGCTGGAGGTCCACACGTGTGATATGAGTGAAATATATCTCACATGTCTGCATGAAAACATCATTTTGGACAAAACCCATGTACCCGATTTTCCTCTAGAATCTTTCCAAAATTTCGAATTATGTCTAGTACCAGATTAGCACAGGTTGGTACCGGAATAGGTGGAGCCTTGGTACCAGAATAGATTGAGTACCGGATCATGCTGCTTAATAGTCAAAGAGATTAGGATCATACATAATCAAGCATTTAATCAAATTAATTCAATAAAATTAAACAAATCATGCCTTAACCATAAGTTACCTCTCTATGCACATGATCAAGGTCATTAATTGTATTTATGGATGAAACAATCAATTAGATACACATATCATAGGTAAAACTGACTCAGACATAGATAATATAGGGTAATAGAAGTGTCAATACTGAGACTCAACATTCCCCCATGCTTAAGTCATTGCATGTCCTCATGCAACAATGATCAAAGTTTCACAATTGATGATACTCCTTACCCGATCAAGCATTCCTTGAAGTTAAGTCTTATCCAATCTGTTTTCGATCAAAGTTAGGATAAAGGGATATATGTGACTCTAATATGATTATAGGATAGCGGCCAAGAGTTTTCATAATGAATTTGACTAATAAGTCCCCTTGGCTAGATTACCTTTAAAACAAAAGTGATATAAGCTTAATTTAGATATCATTTGAAGAGGGGAACACATAAAATAATACATCCCAAGATGATTAACTTGTTTCTTATCCAAGTTTGTAGAGATGAAGTTCTTCTTGTTTAGGTAAGGTGAATTACATATAATGAGGGTCCCACTTCTCATGCAAACCTATTTAGTTTAAAGATAAGAATCTAAAGTGGATACTTGAAGGTTCTTAAGAACATCATCCGAGAGATATAAAGGTCATCTCCTAGCCTTGATTTGATAACGCTTGCTTCAGAATGATACCCAAGGGTTTATGTTCACTTTTAAGTGTGCCACTTTATGTTTTTCAACTCCCTTTATCTGGCATAGCCCCATTGCTAGCAGGCCTATTTAGTACCCCGACGGGTTTACCTTAGTACCATACAAGCATGGCCTCGCCACCAGCAGGCCTGTTCAGTACCCCGACGGGTTTACTTGTACTTCATGATACTTCCTTTTTATTATATTACTCAAAATATTTAGAATTATGTATATTGCTCATTGACAGTTTTAGAGTATAAGGAAGGCAGGTGGTACGAGAGTGTTTTAGAGTTATTAGGCACATAATTAATTGTTTGCAATTATCCCAAGGGTGACATCATCCACATTCAACTTAAATCTCATCTATTCAATGTATAATGTAACATCTCAGATAATGACTAAGAGGTCCCTTAGTTAATCCTATTAAGGTTCGCATGAAAGTTCATTGCGGTTTTGCAAGGGCAGTCCACCACATGAGGTTTTCATCAATACCTTCAAAGAAAAACTTGTAAAGATAAACTTGGATAAAAACTTGTTTGAATCAACTAGGTTAGTATTAGACATAATGGTGTCACCACTTTTCAATGGATATTTCAATTAGCAATCACTTCTTCAAAATGATGAGGTAATAAGACAAGTGCACCTATTATCATATAGAGCTAAATGTGAAAATATATTCTTAAAGGATAGCAAGCATGATTCATTTAGGGTTGAGTGTAGAAATGTAGGAGAAAGATGTATATGAGAGTAAAAACAATTCAACACAAGACTTAAATGATCCTTGATAGAAAGAACATGTAGATATTAGCTCATACCTCTAATTACTTGAAGTGAAAACAATGTTAAGAACATGAAAAAGATCATATCACTTTGGCATCAGTACCAAATAAGTACTGGAGTAGGTTTCTGCAACACCATAACAGATAGTATTGAAACAGAGTGACATGATCGATGATTTTTTCTCATTCATGACAACAACCACTTCACCAAGGAATTCAATAATAATATACGAGGAGATATATACGAGGGCTTGAAAAATTTCATGGTAGGGAGCGTGCAATAATTGAGAGTAACCATATGTTTATTGCATAATTAGTCTAACTTCTTTTAGTGAAATGAAAAATGTTGAGTTTATACGTCCTATTACTTGAAGCATTTAAATGGAGCAACAAAAACTTTGAGTATAGGATAAGAGCTACCAACACCTCATTACCAGTACCAGATCACCTGAGTACCAGATGGACGCAGGGTTGTGCTTTAGTATCGAAATAACGCAAAGTTGTGATTCAGTATCAGAATAATGCATACCTCCTCCTTTGGTACCAGATGAGCACACAGACAACCATCAGTACCAGATCAACACAGTACCAGATGAGCACAGGAATGTTGTTCAGTACCGTATGAATGTAGACTTTCTCATTTGGTACCGGATGAGCATAGAAATGACCATTAGTACTGGAATAACACAAACCTCCTCCCACAGTACCGGATGAATGCAGAGTTAAACATTGTTTGCAGTACCAGATGAACTCAATTCTGCAGTACCAGATGAACGCAATTATGCAGTACCGGAATAGAATGGTACCTGAATTCTAGAAATGAATATCAAATACCAACACTGAACATGTTGATTTGGTCTCGCCGACGGAAGTTGCAAAATAATATGAAGGTTTCAACAACCACTCCCCCATGCCTAAGGTTTTGCATGGCTTCATGCAAACAATGTGAGATGCTAAAAAATGGCTTCTCAGAGAGTTGTGAACACCTGCTAAAAACAAACCAATATAACTAATTAAAACTGGATTTCTATTCATGCTGAAAAACATAAACTTTTAGGGAAAATGTCAAAAGTTGAATTATTAGCTGTGAATGAAATAGTTTGGACTTACCATTCAGTTTCAACTGCTATTAAAATATCACTTAATAGATCATCCTTGTGAAATATCGGTCTTAAAATAGATACGTAAATATAAAGCATGAATGCATCATTTTTAACAACTTTAAGGAAAAAGAAGAATTTTGAAGAAATAGGTCATGAAACACTCCCTTAAGTGTTATCTTCCATTGACAAGGATGCCTTTTCCACTTTTGAAACCCTTCCATTATTATGTGTGCATTCGGAGGATGAAGATATTCCCTTCTCATAATATTCCAAACAAAATCATCATAAATTTTAAAAAGAAATCTACTATAGGAACAAAAAATGTTAAACTGATTGCTTTATTAGCTTTTGACATTCCCATTTATGAAAAGTATGAAAGATAGGTTGCATTGTACTTATGTGCAACATTTATTTATTTATTTACCTATCCTACTCTAATTGAACAAAAGAAAATGTCCTTCAAGTATAGGAATACTTCCAATGAGGCGATGTGTGTAACAGGGTTAGAAATATATCCATACTCGGGTTTAAAAGATAAATTTTAATGCATACTAGAGTATGAAGGACCAACTGCTTTGATGATGAGATCAAGCAATAATGAAAAATATAAGAGTGGTGTGACCTAATAACTAATTGAAACCATATTTCAATAGGATCACTATATTCTTGTTTCTCTTCTTTGTTTAGGTCACACTAAATGTCCTCCTCTACCATGCTATGCAGATTATCCTCTTCAAGATGATTGGTCTTTCGAGTACATACATGATCTGCTGAGAAGCATTCTAAGGACTACTCAATCTCAGGTTCTAACAGTTTCTCTCCATTGAATGATTCTTCATTCTCCTCTACAGGTTGGAAAGGGTGATCAAAAGAGGCTTCTAGATCTTCTTGTGGATGTAGCTTATGGAAATCTTGTTTTTCTATCACTTCTGGAGAGGCAGATAGGTTCTTCACTGTTGTCAATATTTGTTCTTTTTGCGAGGCAAAGATTGAGATCCCAGCTGCTGCTAGGATGGAAAGAGTTCTTCCAAACTCTTGATCATCTTTGAGTCCTTGTTGCTGGTTTATGGGTCCTATTTCACACATGGATTAGTGTAGAGGGGGGGTTCTTACAGTGCCCAAATTATTATTTTTTAAATCCTAAGGAAATAAAAAGAAGCAAAATAAAAAAAATGTAAGCAAACCAATTATATACTTGAAGCGCCACCGTGCTACTAGGATCCTACTGTCACCAAGTTATTTGTTCACACAAGTTAGCTTCTCTTCTCATATATATAAAAAATGGCTAATGCTAATAAAACACAAATTCTAACTACTAAAAGGAAGAGGACAACCTAATTTTGGAGTAACCCCACTAAAGTGGATGCGTGGGCTCTTCCCTCACGTCTTACCATCTTCTCTTCGCCCTTAGGTTGTCCTTAAAATCACACCACACTTGCATGAAAATAAACACGCTTGCATGAAAAGAAAGACACTTGCATGAAAGCAACAATCAAGGCTTTGGAGAAATAAAAGCAACCTACCTATCCTCTAATCCCTTTAGCACCTCCCCGACAACAGTGCCAAAATGTTGGGACTAAATATATGCACTAATAATTCCCACATTTAATTATCAAGGGCTCATAAGCTTCGAGGTGAAGACGCAGGATTAAAGCCTAGTCTAGCCTAATCTAAATTCGACAAAACAATCTTCAAACCCACACCACAAAAAAATAACACTAAGGATTTATCACTGGGACACATGAATAACTAAGTGCTATAAGGGCTTAGATCACAGTCTTTCATGCAATCATGGTGATGTTCATGTGATTAATCTTGAGTAACATACTTAAGTTTTTATGTCCTTTAATGATTATTTCCTATAGCGGATCCACACTTAAATGCAGTGAAAGAAACAACCAAACGGAAATGAATTCAAATAACAAGAAATAAACTAATGGTAAATCCAAATCACAATGAAAGAAAACTAATAATGATCAATAAGCAAAATTAATCTAAAATTGGATCTCAAGAACAATTCTTCAAATGGTTACAAGTGTGAACAATAAGAGTGGACTCTACATGAAAATGCATAAAAGAATAATGAATATCCGATTAATGACAAGATTGGCCAATGATAAATGCACTCTTTTATGTTCACTAGAATTGGAGATTTGACAATTTCTCATAAACAGTAAAAGAAATAAGAGTGTAGGAAAATGGTGCAATGGCATTAGAACAATTTCTTGTATACTGTTTTATTGGATTTCCAAGCATAATTTTACAAATGAATATCAATGAATAGAATGGTAATGAGACACTTCAATATCCAATGGTGGAATGAGCAAACAATGTTAAATGAAATTATAGAAGCAAAACACTATTACACCAATTGAAGAATCATTCCTAAGTATGTGATAATATGTATATGCTAACTTGAAACTAAACTTGCAGCTCTACAAGAATTGAATGCAAATCAACAAGATAACAACTAAACTAGAAATGAAACTTATACAAAAATAAACACAAGCAATCTAATCTATGAGAGTAAAATAGGGTAGAAGGGTATTACTCAGAATGAGGGGCCCTTCCCATGCTGAATAACCCTGCTTAAAAGACAATCAACGCAAGTGAAGAAGATGCACAGTGAATCAACAACACTCAATTCTCCTTTTTGATCAAAAACTCTATTTTTACATGGCAACTAGCCCCTTAAAGCTTCCTCACAAGAACAAACCTCTTACTTACAAAAACTTCATGAAACTAATGGATCTTTCTCATAGCCATATGCGGCTTATTTATACATGAATAATCATTGATAAGTGGATGGGACTGAATCCTAATGCTCAGATTTCAAATTTACAATTTTAGATAAAATCCTCAAAAATCTGAGTTTTATTGCAATTTGGGCAGATTCGAGTTATGGATCCACCCATATCTTTCCAACCAATTCTAAATGTTGAAAATGGTTTATGAGTTCTGTAGCTGGATGATATTCCTAAAAACCCATTTTTTATTTTTGAAAGATATGCTCCCATGTGCATGGAAATCGAGGCGTAAGTTGGCAGTTTGAGTTTTGTTGCTAATTTTGGTAGAATCATTACCCCTGAGCTGGAGGTCCACACGTGTGAGATGGGTGAATTCTGTCTCACATGTTCGCATGAAAACATCATTTTGGACAAAACCCATGTACCTGATTTTCCTCTAGAAGGTTTCCAAAATTTCGAATTATGTCTAGTACTGGATTAGCATAGGCTGGTACTAGAATAGGTGGAGCCTTGGTACCATAATAGACTGAGTACCAGATCATGCTGCTTGAGAGTCAAAGATATTAGGATCATACATAATCAAGCATTTAATTGAATTAATTCAATAAAATTAAACAAATCATGCCTTAACCATAAGTTACCTCTCTATGCACATGATCAAGTTCATTAATTGTATTTATGGATGAAACAGTCAATTAGATACACATATCATAGGTAAAATTGACTCAGACATAGATAATATAGGGTAATAGAAGTGTCAATATTGAGACTCAACAGACAATATGGACATAGATGGTTTCGTAAGAACACTTAACAGGTTTGGACATGTATATGATAATGGATGAGAGAATGGATTCATAGATTGGTTCAGAGAGGTTCAGAGACAAAGGAACATTATCATAATGGATGATAATTACATAGGAAATGGCTCAAACAATGCCAGTGGATTCCAAATTGATAGATATTTTTTGGACACATGCAGTGCATACATCAATTCACATTCAAAACAGAGTAATGCTCAGAAACAACAATGGCAAAACTCCCTACGAACTATGGAAAGGAAGCACATACAACAACCTATACATCAAGGTAACTCAAGGTAATATTTTATTAATTGAAATTTATGTTGATGATATTGTTTTGGAAGTACTAATGGCAGGTTAAGCCATAGATTTGCAAAGGATATGCATAATGAATTTGAAATTTCATTACTTAGAGGACTATCCTTCTTTTTGGGTCTTCATATATGTCAAAGAAACCAATGAATTTTTATTTCTCAAACTAAGTATATAAGAGAAATGCTAAAGAGGTTCGGAATGGAAGATTGCAAACCAATTACCACTCCTATGCAAAGTAGTTGCAAGTTGAGAAAAGATGATGATTCAAAGTCTACAGAATAGAGACAATATAGGTCAATGATTGGTAGCTTACTATATGTGACATCATCCAGACTAGATGTAATGCAGACAGTTGGACAGGTGGCATGATTTCATGTAGCACCAAAGGAATCACATGTATTAGCAATGAAGAGGATTTCCAGATATCTCAAAGGAACACAAGAGTTTTTATTATGGTATCCAAAAGGAAAGGATCTATCACTTATTGCCTACATAGATGCAGATTGGGTAAGTTGCATTAATGACCGATGAAGCACCAGTGGAGAAATTTTCTACTTGGGTGAGTGTTTAGTATCTTGGCTAAGCAAGAAACAATCATCAATATCCTTATCTATAGTCGAGGCAGAGTATATTTCAGCATCAACATGTTGTACACAGGTTCTATGGATGAAACAAACTTTGACAGATATATAGGTTGAGTATGATGAGCCCATTCCAATCTATTGTGATAATATAAACACCATCGATATCTCAAAAAACCCGGTGACGCACTCCAAGACGAAGCATATTCCAATCAAGTATCACTTTCTACGGGAACATGTTGCATAGAAGAATATCAAAGTTGAATATGTGGGAACAAAAGAACAAGTGGCATACATCTTTACAAAACTTCTTCCATAGGAATCCCTTGAGTATCTTCGCCAGAGACTAGGAGTAATTTCTACTCCAAAATAAATGCTTTTGAATGCTTATCTTATATGTCTTAGATGTACACGAGGAAGCACCATAAATAGGACAAAGGGGGGGAGATTTATTAGATGCAAAGGTAAATGCTTGGAGAGAGAGAATAAAGGCATGTTTCCAAGGGGAGCGATTGTCAAAAGGGAAGAATAATCGATATGACTTTAGAGTGATACCCTTTGTCAAAGGGGGAGATGTTATTCATATGAAGAGAAAGAGAGTAATTAGAGACTTGTAAACACAAAGAAAAATCAAAGGAACGTAGACATGGGGAGCAACCCTAAGGAGAGTTCAGTTAGGGGGAACAACCCCAAAGGGAGATATCATTTTCCATTGATGTCAAAGGGGGAGAGATAGAAACATTGATGAAGAGTATAAGTATGAATGTTATCATGACTAAGTGTTGCCATCAATGTTGGTGTTGCCATCAATGCCAAAGGGGGATATTGTCAAACAATTGGCTTAGATTGATGGATAGTTGGTATGGATTGTTGGTTGTCATTTATGTCAACCATTGGAGAGTGATATTGTATATTGATTTCAACCCTTAGTGATTGATGTCAACCCTTGGAGAAAGTCCGGTAGCGAATTCCGGTAGCACAAAGGTTTGGGTAATGGACCCAAGGTTGTTTCATGTATAATGGTATGATTTTTAATATATTTGAAGGTAATACTATTCTATATGGATAGTACATGTCATTCCATTTCTGGTGGTATGTGGAACGTCACATAACTCCTCATGGTTAAAGAGTTATGGCCATGAGAAGTTGGAGAACCCAGGTTTGGGTAATGGACCCGAGTTTGTTTGATGAATAATGGTATGAGTTTGATATATTTGTAGGTAATACTATTCTATATGGATATTACAAGTCATTCCATTTCTGTAGGTATGTGGAACGTCACATAACTCCTCATGGTTTGAGAGTTATGGCCTTACGAAGTTGGAGGACCCTCATATGTCATCTAAAAGCCCCAAAAGGTCAAAGTAGTCAAAGTGGTTTAAGAGATTTTAGAAGGTAAATAATAAAGTGAAATGATGAGTGTACTATAATTCAAAGTGAATACAAAATAAATTATTTAAATAATAAATTTAATGGAGAAATTAGAATTGGGTTAGCCCTAAAATAAGGAAAGTGGGCAAAGTGACCTAGAAGATGTTCTTAAGGAAGCTACTTGGAGAG
Organism: Picea engelmannii; assembly: GCA_009831015.1. Classification (NCBI taxonomy): domain Eukaryota; kingdom Viridiplantae; phylum Streptophyta; class Pinopsida; order Pinales; family Pinaceae; genus Picea; species Picea engelmannii. Next base: position 109,896 of record ML813516.1, on the reverse strand, counting down.
CATAAATAAGAGGCAATACTCTCTCATTTTAGATCACACTTGAGAATATTGAATATATATAGGTTTATGAGGTAACCAAAGGATATATAAGCTGAATTTCTGAGGGAAGGTGAAGAAAATAAGGCCGAAATTCAAGGAAGGATAAATTCTTTTGATGATGCTTTCTAAGGTATGTTATTTACAGGTCATCTCACCATTTTCACAATAATTTTTTTTCTAGAATGATTTAGACCGTGAAATTTCTATTCCATTGAGGAAACATATTCAAGTATCTGTGGTAAGAAATTCAACTTGTGGGTCATTGTATTTTTGGAGTTACACTGCGTGGAAAATAGGGTTTGTGGCTAGTCTTGAAACTAGTCTAAAACAAGTGTATTGGGTAAAAACATCATAACTTCTTCATAACAGATCCAAATTCAGTAATACTAAATGTGTTGGTTAGAGTACAGTGTGTAGTATTATTTGTAACAGTTTCAGATCAATTCAACAAATATTACGTGCAAGGCACGGTCTACAAGGTCTCTCCCTAGAATACGCCAGAATTTAGCAAGGTGTGCCATTTTTGCTATAACTCCTTTTCTGAGAGGTTCCAAGTAGTGAAACTTGGAGGAATTTCATAAAACATAGTGAATCACATTATGTATCAGTTTCATATATTTATTCATTACAGGTTCACAATTATGATTATTTCAAGTTAGGGTTGTTGACCAATCCAAAACTAGTCATGTGAGACTAAAGAAAAGTTTGATGAAAATGCTAGTATCTTGTTGTTAAAGTTAAGGAAGGTTTGCAGGTATGTGATCATATACACTAGGTCTATTACAGAGTTACAAATCAGATTTGGATGATGAAATTTATGAGGGCATTTGGTTGAGGTACATGTCGGGTACATGGTTGAGACAAGTAGTTGATGAGTTGGCACATACATGAGGTGTATAGTTGATGGTGTTGGTACATCTTGATGAGTCATAGTTGATGATTAGTTGATACATGATTGGTACATGCTTGGTATATGGTTGTAGGCACCTGCCATTAGTATTTTTGCCACATGGTTTAGGGATGATGTAGCATACTTGTATTATTAGAAGCACATATTGATCTTGGTGATGATTATGAGTTGCTGTGTTATGCTTGGTTGATGCAGATATTTGAGAGTTGTATTGGTGATTGATATTGGTGAGTAGATCTGATTTGGTTGATAATATTGATGATACATGTTGTTGTGATAGGTTTTTTGGACAAATTGTTGTGACAGGTTATTTGTATAGGTTTGGTGCATGGTTAATGCACTTTTTCATGGTACAGGTTGGTGCATGGTTGATGCACTTGTTTATGGTACAATTTGATAACAAGTTGTGTGGTACAGGTTGGTGCATGGCTGATGCATTTGTTTATGGTACAAGTTGATTACAGGTTGAGGTATAGGTTGATGCATGGTTTATGCATGGTTCGGGTTATTGGTACAGGTTATTTGGTTCAGGTTGATTGTTACAGGTTTACAGAAGTATATTTGACAGTGATAGTGTGATAATGGTTCCATCATTCTACTTATATGTCAGGGCGGTTGGACAGGGCAAGGACAGGTGGTTGTAGCCACCTTCCGGTTGTAGCAGGAGAACATAGAGGGTTGTAGCCTCCTTCTAGTTGTAGCCAAAGAATTGGGGAGTTGGAGCTTCCCTCATGTTGTAGCCTAAGAAACTAGGGGGTTGGAGCCTCCTTCCAGTTGCCACTGAAAAACAAAGGAAGTTGGTGCTTCCAATGAATGTAATTCTTCAAGACATATAAGAAAAATAATTCCATGGTTTTCTCTCGCTTTGGGTTTCCACGTAAAACACTGGTGTACTCTGTATGTGTATGATTGTTCATTTGTTCATTGCTTATTTACTCTGCAGTTATTGGATGATAATGATACATTGATATAACACTTGGATTATATGGTTAAAAAGGATTAAATTTCTCTATTATTGATTCACCCCCTCTCTCAGTAATCCAAAAAAAGGAACATAAGAGTTTGGATTATGGTATCCGAAAGCAAAGGATCTATCACTTATTGCCTACACAGATGCAGATTGGGCAGGTTGCATTGATGACTGACGAAGCACCAGTGGATAAACGTTCTACTTGGGTGAGTGTTTAGTGTCATGGCTAAGTAAGAAACAATCATCAATATCCTTCTCTACAGTCAAAGAAGAATATATTGCAACAACAACATGTTGTAAATAGGTTCTATGGATGAAACAAAATATGACAGATATACAGATTAAGTATGATGAGCCCATTCCAATCTATTGTGATAATACAAGCACCATCAATATCTCAAAGAACCTAGTGATGCAATCCAAGACGAAGCACATTCCAATCAAGTATCACTTTCTACGAGAACAGGTTGTAGAGAAGAATATCAGAGTTGAATATGTGGGCACAAAAGAACAAGTGGCAAACATCTTTACAAAACGACTTCCACGAGAAGCCTTTGAGTATCTTTGCTAGAGACTCGTAGTAATTTCTACTCCAAAATGAATGATTTTGAATGATTATCTTATATGTATTATATTTACACAAGGAAGAACCACAAAGAGGACAATTCAGGTCGAGAGATCAGTTTCAGGAAGAGTTCAGTTAGGGGGAGTATCCCCAAGGATAGTTCATTTAGGGGGAGCAACCCCAGATGGAAATATACCTTTTCCCTTGATGAGAAAGGGGGAGATATTTATCAGATGCAGAGCATAGAGGCATGGTTCTAGGGGGAGTGATGGTCACATGAAGAGCATGAGTGATATGACTTCAGTATTGCATGACATGACTTTAGTATTGCATCAAAGTGTTGCCATCAATGCCAAAGGGGGAGATTGTTGATTAATTGTGTTGGTTTTCATTGATGTCAACCCTTGAAGAAAGTCTGGTAGCGAATTCTGGTAGCACAAAGGTTTGGGTAATGGACCCAAGTTTGTTTGATGGATAATGGTATGTGGTTTGATATATTTGCAGGTAAAGCTATTCTAGATGGATAGTAAATGTCATTCCATTTTCGGTAGTATGTGGAACGTCACATAACTACTCACATTAGAGAGTTATGTCCATGTGAAGTTGGAGAACCCTCACGAGTCATCTAGAAGCCCCAAAAGGTCAAAGTGTTTGCAAAGAAGAAATTATTTAAATAATAAAGTGAAGTGATGAGTGTACTATAAGTCAAAGAGGATGCAAAATAAATTATTTAAATAATAAATTTAATGGAGAACTTACTAATTATGGAAAGTGGTTAAGTTAAGTGGACAAGTGGTTATAAGTGGGTTGACCCTAAAATAAGGAAAGTGGGTTAAGATGGTTAGAAGGTAACCCTTTGAGGAAGCTACATAAAAGTATAAATAAGAGGCAAGGGTCTCTCATTCAAATCACACTTGAATATCTTTGAATATCTATTTTTGTGAAAGGTTATTTGGGAAGGTATTATTGATAGAGAAAAGTGTGGCAGAAAAAGTGAGATAGGAAAACTGCGGTAGAAAAAGTGCGGTAGGAAAACTGCAACAAAAAAGGTGCAGTAGAAAAAGTGTGGCAGGAAAATTGCGATAGAAAAAGTGTGGCTGAAAAAATGCAGCATGAAAAGTGTGGCAAAAAAAGTGCGTCAAGAAAACTATGAAAGAAAAAGTGTGGCATAAAAATCGCAACAAGAAAAGTGCAGCAGGAAAAGTGCGACAGAAAAACTGTAGCAAAAAAAGTGCGACAGAAAAATTGCAGTAGTGGATTAGCGACAAAAAAATCGCTGCAACAAAATGCTACAAGAAGAAAAAAGGGTATGGTTTTCATATGTGTAGTGTTGAATTTATGAATCAAGTTGAGGGTTTTCCTTGTAAATATGTTGGATGCCCTCTTAGGAGTTTATGGCTTGCTGTAGAGTTGATCTGAGGTAGATACACCGAAGTTTAGTATTGGTTAATGTTTGAAGGCTTTTGGTTGAGGTATGTTGCTGAAGTTATTGGTACAAATAGAGGTTGTATAACACTAAGGTTCTAGCACATGGTTTGAGGTACAAACTTGTGGTATAATGTTTGAGGTATATGTGATCAGATTAAATTGGTTGATGAGTATAATGTGACAGGTTTCTCAGTGACATATTCAATTTCTACATTTGACACTTATATTTGAGGGTGGTTGGATGGGGCAAGGACAGGTGGTTGTAGCCACCTTCTGGTTATAGCCAGAGAACATAGGGGGTTGTAGACTCCTTCTGGTTGTAGCCAAAGAATTGGGGAGTTGGAGCTTCCCTCAAGTTGTAGCCTGAGAAACTAGGTGGTTGGAGCCTCCTTCCAGTTGCAGCTGGAAAACAAAGGAAGTTGGTGCTTCCAATGAATGTAATCCTTAAAGACATATAAGAAAAAGAATTTCGTGGTTTTCTTCCGCTTTGGGTTTCCACGTAAAACACTCTTGTACTGTGTATGTGTATGATTTCTCATTTTTTCATTGTTTATTTACTCTGCAACTATTGGATGATAATTCTACATTGATATAACATTTGCATTTTATGGTGAAAAAAAATTAAATTGCTCTATTACTGATTCACCCCCCTCTCAGTAATCCAACACCCCTTTGAAAGTAAGTAACGACTCGGGGAGCTTCAACATTTTACAGAACAATTAAGGTGAAAGAGAGACGAGAGAATGGTCTTGAAGTTGAATAATCCAATGACTTGGTATATATTTCTCAGTGCACCAGGAAACCAGTTCCTTGCAGTCAAAAACCTCTGCGACACACCCTGCTCGAGCAATTCCAGACGTCCAAATTACTTCCTTCTGAGTAGAAGGGTATGAATAGTAAGAATATGCTCTAGACCACTGAAAGTTCTAGTCCTTAAGTCCAAAAATGTACAAAATATCTCCACATAACTACTATTGAGATGTTGTTGCCATAAGTTGATGAGAGCATTATTTTAATCCAGATAATATTTGGAATGAGCGCTTGGGAGAGATAATATAATATTCCGCAAATCGTGCTTTAATGAGAAATCTCCTCATCCCCTTTGCTTAATAATGACAATCTTTACAGAACCTACATGTTGAATTATTAGCATTAAACCATACTAAATGCATATTGGGAAAAACGTGAAGGTCACAAGGACAAACGAGAGTAATTAGGATTTGGGAATTTTGTGAACCCGCTAACCTGACAACCCGCAAACCCAGTGTTGTGAAAGGTAAAAAATTTGCTAAGTGTTGTAATGCAGTCGGTCAGACTCAATACAGGAGATAAGAGATAATTAGGAGCTCGGGGAGTCTGATGGTCAAAATGTAGATCACGGATCTCTTGGTGAAAAATGTATATCACAGAACATGGGATATGAAAGCTTGAACCCATGAACCTAGGAATCCGTGACTGCATAAACAATTAAGTACATGATGATATGATAGCCGACTAGACTCATGATATGGGAATATGAATGGAAGTGAGAACCCACGAGTGCGCCAACCTGCGAACCTGTCGTTTTCAAAAAATGACTAAGTATAGTAACTAGAAAGGGAGAATAGAAGGGAGAAAAGGAAAGGGGAATTTGGGTAAGTATAGAAGAGGGAAAATAAATGGACAAAAGAAGTTGGGAAAATAGAAAAGGGGAGATAAATTTCAAAAGCGAGAATTGATCTCAACAAGTTTGATATGATATAACTTTGGTGTACTTAAGTTTGAATGCATTTAGCCTTAAGATATGCATATGGTATATTTGATGGATGGAATATCAACGAAATGGGAGTGAGATGGTCATGCATTGAATGCGAGAGGACGTGGACATTAATGTCCTCAGGTTTTCACTTTACCAACTCTTGCTGGCTAGAGTTATTTTCATTTAATTTGGTTTTTAGGTTTGTGGAAGAATATATACATCTCGACTTTCAAACTTACTTCCTCCTGTTCGTTAATGTAACTGTCTCGGCCTCCATAGTTGGTATAAAAATGATCTATGGAGAAGTTATGTACTCACAAGTATATAAAAAACATTTGAAAATATTTTGTTAGCATACTAAGTAGTCGTGGCTTTGAATTGAGTGGTAATGAGTGTGAAAGAATTTCATTTTCCATGCCTTTCACTCTTGAAAAGAAAAAAATGCTTGTAATTTTGAATGCCATTCAAGGGTTTTTGTTGGAAAATGTTTAACATGTAGCATATGCTTGTCATTGATGGCAAGTACAATAGTGAAGATGGCAGGATCAGAGTGTGCATCGATGGACAAACAGGAACAACGTAAGCTCAGGAGGAATTAGCGTAGAGTCGAATGCAGTGCGTAGGTATGCACCAGGGATGAGGTTAACTCATGACTAAAGCTCAAGGGAGATAGCGTACTTAGGATCACAGGCGGATCAAAGGTCAAGGCCTTTGACACTTAGAAATTATTCCAAATAAGAAGGATGTGTAAGCTTGGAGGAGAAGCATCAGTGATCATTGGATCCCATCCCGAATTCCCGATGACCGTTAGATCTCAATATAGACAAGAGGAGCATGCACATATAGAGGATAGATCTCGGGCGTTAGATCCAAGCGCAGGGTCCGACCACCGTTGGATCAAGGAGAACTTGCACGTTCTTTAAAGTGCAAGTTGTAGAGGGCTCACAAAATCCCAAAATAAGGAGGACCGCCCATCTTCAGGCATGACATGTGGGGATAGATCGTTAGTTCTCTGACTGGAGAGTCAAAGGAACGATGTTCCCTAACCTCTCGAAATCGCGATATCTGAAATCGTGATCTAATCTCAGCCGTCAAATTAATTTTGAATCTGGACTGTTGATTCCAGTCCATGTCGGAGTTTCGGGGATCGAGAGTTGGAGATGTCAAGTAATATCATCCATAGAAATCCTGATTTTGCGATATGCAAAATCACGACTTAATCGTAGCCGTTGAATCAAGATTAGATCCAGACCATTGATCCAACTCCATATCAAAGTTTCATGAATCATGACATGGAGAGGGAAAAGAAACAATGCAACAAGAATTGCGAAATCGCGATTTAATCGCAGCCATTGAATCAAGGTTTGATCTGGACCATTGATCTCAGTACATTTCAGAGTTTCATGGATTGAGAGTTGAAGAGGTCAAAGAATAATAACCACAGGAATCCCGAAATCGCGATATGCAATTTTTCGATTTAATCGTAGCCGTCAGATCAAGATGTGATCTGGACCATCGATCCGACTCACATCAGCATACCACGTCAGCTAGGAACACGTGGCACAACTAGGTAATGACAGGTGTCAGACTGATTCAACATTTCAGGCACATGTAAGTCACGAATCAGAGTGACACGTGGCAGTATTCAACATGTGTCAATCCACGTGTGACGTCAGTAGATTTACACCACTTCAGAGTTTTAGTAATTGGGAGATGGATAGATGTCGGAGGACAAGGAGGGGCTAAAGGGAATGAGCCTTGGTACACGATCAGGAGGAGAACAGACGTCAGGTGGGGAGGAGAACGATACAAAAGGTGACACGACAGAAAGGCAAGGGGGGTCCAGAATCACTCGACCGTCGTTGATCTAGGTGATTTAATCCTGG